>SJYV01045057.1:48671-59545 GCA_006410875.1 Neotragus pygmaeus | reverse complement strand
GAGGATGAGATGGCTGGATGGCATCACGGACTCGATGGACGTGAGTCTGAATGAACTCCGAGAGATGGTGATGAACAGGGAGGCCTGGCGTGCTGCAATTCATGGGGTCACAAAGAGTCGACATGACTGAGCGACTGAACTGAACTGAACTACGGTTTACCAACTAAATCTCAACTTAATGCATTATTTTTCTACTCAAAGACACAATAACATTGAAATGAATCATAGTATATCTCTCATTCATCTATTCTGAATAGAAAGACAGAATTTCTGAGTGACTTTATTCATATTCTTTGATTAAAGTGTTTATCATGGTAATCCACTTATGGATCCTCTGGAGCATAAACTACTTAATGCATAAACTCTTCCAGAGACAACTGACCACTTAATAATGGACAATAATTATTCAGATTATGTGCAATACACCCCACAAGAACAAAGATTGCTAAGCCTCACTGAAATATAGTAAAATTAGGTATTTTTCTTAACAAAAGAACCGAATTTAGTAAAATTTCTGGATTCACATACTTATTTGGAAGAAGACAAAGGACTGGGTTTTATGAAGTATTTGAGTAGTATGATTTTTACTTAGTTCTCTTACAAGAACAATGAAAACATTTTTCAGTGAAATCCAGAATTTAGATAGCTATTATAAACAACACAAAACTTCAAGGAAAGATGTAATGGTTATAATACAAAATAAAATTTTATTTAGTAAATCTGTTCTCTGGTAAACTACTGTTGCATAAAATGGCAAAGGCAAGTAAATATAAAGTAAGCAGATGATAGAATTTCTAAAACATTAAAATTTGAGCTGATTATTAAATTACTACTATAAAATAACATTATTATTTAGATTTTAGGAGCAAGAGCTTCTAAGCCTCAGTTTATCACCATTATCTCCTCAATGTCTTATCTCTAGAACAATAGATGGTATGATACTATGGAATAATTTTTATATTCTTTTCACTTTGAGACTCCCATGATCAGATTCTTTCCTATTACAACAGTTTCCCAGATTAAGCCATTGTTATTTCATGTCCGAATCATTGTTTCCCTCTTTGCTTCTCTGTTTTCAGTCTACCACAGATATCAACAACAGCTCCATCTTTATCCTTCCTATAGGTAACTGCTCAAGCCTCTTCTTTGCCCACAGGGAAGAGGCTGAACTCCTTGGAGAAGTACTCAGGGCTTTCCATCATCTGACCCCCAGCCTACTGTGTGTAAAGTGGCCAATGACCCACTCACTGTCCCATCTAAAGGGCATTTTTCTTACTTTAAGTCTTCTAGAATGTTAACTCCACTACAGATTATTTTCTTCCCTGCTCTTTCTGTACTGGGTATCTAGTGGGTGCTTTATATGCTAACAAATGAATTGATTAAATTTCTCTGGGTCTCCTGGTTGCTAATCACTTCTCCCTAAAAGTCTCTTTTCACTTTGATTCAGTGCTAGTAACCTTTCTTGTCTCTGTGGGCCATCCTAATTAGCCCTTCTGTGTTTCCCTGGTGTTGACCTCCACCACCTGTTAAATTCTGGTTTTCCTGGAAGTGTGTTGTCAACTCACTTCTATAAACACATTCGTTTCTTTTAGTAGAAGTGTGTTCCTTGGATAGTTGAACTCTCTTGCAGCATGAAGAGTCCGAATTTTGCATCCTTTTAAACTCCATATTTGTTTAACCCTGAGTTCCCTAATATACACTCCAGTACACGCAAACTCAACATCTTCCTAATGTCAGTTCCAGCCCCAGTTCCACAGTCTCACAATACTTACCTGTTTGGACAAACGATATTAGTAAGCACCTGGAACCTCCACCCTCACGTGCCCACACCAGAGCCTGAGAGTCATTCTAGGTTCATCCATTCCTCAGGGTAGAAAAATGTGGTGTTTTTACTGGCTGACTGTGTGCGTGTGTGTGTGTGTGTGTGTGTGTGTGTGTGTGTGTGTTTGGTTGGTTGCTTTTTGCTGGTTGACTTTAATTTTTAGAGTGGAGTTGGGAGGAATTGCATGTCCTTTGTTTTAAATTTTCTTTTGTTTTGAAAGATCCTCCAGTTTCCCCTCAGTCTTGCCTCTTTCCTCCTTCATTGCATGGTTTACAAAAAGCAGCTGTCTTTTTCTATTCACAGACCATATAGTTCCCCCACTTAAAGCATACAATTAAATGGTTTTGTTATAGGAGTTATGTGACCACCCCCAGCATCAGATTTAAGAACATTTTGTCCTTCAAAAAAGGGCTTCCTGGATGGAGAAGGGCTAGGCTGCCCACACCAGTATTCTTAGGCTTCCTTGGTGGCTCAGCTGGTGAAGAATCTGCCTACAATGCAGGAGACTGGGGTTCGATCCCTGGGTTGGGAAGATCCCTTGGAGAAGCGAAAGGCTACCCACTCCAGAATTCTGGCCTGGAGAATTCCATGGACTGTATACTCCATGGGGTCTCAAAGAATTGGACACGGCTGAGCAACTTTCACCTTCACTTCTGTCCTTCAAAAAGAAACCCTGTCCCTACTTAGAGGTCCCCCCATTCCCTTCCACCTCACCCCCTTGCCCTAGACCTTCACCAGTCTACTTTCTTTCTAAGTAATTTGTGTCTTCTGGACATTTCCTGTGGGTAGGATCATAAAATGTGTAATCCCTTTGTGATAGGACTCTTCCTCAGGAAGGATTACTTCCCAAGACTGCCTCTTCTCATTCCTATATTCACTTGTAAGTCCCTTTCCTGATCAGCATGCTCATGGACCAAAATACCTTTGCATTTTATTGTTACAGTATTTCCAGAATTGCTCTTCTTCTCCATGGCAACATGGTGGAAGTATGGGAGATAATTTATTGATTTCTATTTTCCATCATTTATTTTTTAGAGATTCCCTGGTGGCTCAGAGGTTAAAGTGTCTGCCTGGAATTCAGGAGACCTGGGTTCGATCCCTGGGTCAGGAAGATCCCCTGGAGAAGGAAATGGCAACCCACTCNTAGGTTTGATACAGGATACAGGATGCTTGGGGCTGGTGCACTGGGATGACCCAGAGAGCTGATATGGGGAGGGAGGTAGGAGGGGGGTTCAGGGTTGGGAACTCATGTACACCTGTGGTGGATTCATGTCAATGTATGGCAAAACCAATGCAGTATTGTAAAGTAAAATTATAAAATTTAAATTAAAAAAATAATAAAATAAGCCTCTCTAAACTTTTTAATGAGCTATGTTGGGAAGAAAAAATGGATCATTACCATGGCAGACTATCGGTTGCCTACATAGACAGCATTTTTGTCCTCTTTCTTACTTAATAAAATGAATTTGTTAGCATTCCAAAACTAAAGAAATGTGAGCTCCTCCTGATACCCTGGTAGTAATTCTATTTCCCTTTGAATAAGAATGTTGTAGAAGGCTTCCCTGGTGGTTCAGTGGTTAACAGTCCACCTGGCAATGCAGGAGACATGGGTTCAATCCCTAATTTGGGAAGATCCCACATGGCTCAGAGCAACTAAGCCTGTGAGCCACAACTATTCAGCCTGTGCCCCAGAGCCTGGAAACTGCAACTACTGAGCTCAAGTGCCGCAACTACTGAAGCCTGCATGCCCTAGAACCCCTGCTCCTCAACAAGAAAAGCCACTGCAATGAGAAGCCCAAGCACTGCAACTAGAGGGTAGCCCCCACTCTCTGTAACTAGAGAAAAGCCCCCACAGCATCAAAAACCAAACACAGCCAAAAATAAATAAATAAATACTTTTTTAAAGACAGAGTGTTGTAGAGGTTGTCCTGTGACCAAGCTAGGGAGGATTCTGCAATATGTTTTACCCAAATGGCAAAATAGGTGCTTATAAAATATAGAGTTATTCTTGGGTTTCTGTTCAAGATGATTGACTTGGCATATAATCTGCTAGCTAGTCTATCCTAGACATGACTGAAATAAAAATGTAGAAGTAGAAAAACCAAAGAATCAAGATATGTGTTTGTATGTGTGTGCTTGTTAGCAGAGGACAGTAGGTAGCAAAGGGGAGAAAAGTAAATGAAATTTCAACAGCTTCCTGGATCACAGAGCTAACAGTAGTGCTTTGACTAGTAATAACACCCAAAGCCATTGCCTTACAAAGTATGGTGAAGAAGCTACAGAAGAGTTGATTGGAGGCATGGCAAAGGGCAGAAGTGAGAATAAGGGCTAAAAATGAAGATAGCCTTTTAAATATGGTACAACTGAATCAACACCACACACATTTCCTTCTCTCATCCATGCACACAGAGAGCAGGCAAAGACACATCTACCAGCAGACAAAAAGAACAAACCAAAAGACCCGAAAGACTCCTTCAAATTAATTGTACAAATCATAGAGAAGATGTGAGAACTTTCTTGTTAACAACTCAGAGCAAAACCACTGTCGTTCTAGCATTCAGGACCACCGTCCAGAAAACCAGTTACTTGCCTCGCCATCAGAAAGGAAGCCTGATATCTGGCATCCCTGGCTCTTCCCTATTCAACCTTGCTAATTATTCAGAATTTCCACACAAGAGAGAGAACTAGAAGAAATCCTACTTACTAAAAGCAAAGGAAAACCACATCGATGACCAGCTCTTTGTATGTAGGAACATACAATGAAGAATCAACAGGCAAATCAGGAAAATCAACATTGTGAAAGAGAAAGACAAAGAAAAATAGATACAGTAACTAGCACCTAAGGAAGCAGTTAAAATTCAGGAAATTTAAAAAAAGAACATTTTAAAAGCACTTCACTTTATGTACCCCAGTTTCAGAATATATTGGATCTGTGAGATACAAAGTACTCTGAAAAAAAGAGCAACCAAAGAATGAAATAGAGTTCTGAAATACTAAAAACATGACTACTTAAATAAGAAAATTCATTGAAAGTACTGGAGATAAAAATCAAGGAAATCTAGAATATAAGATATAAAGACATAAACAGAAAATATGAGAAAAATTAAAGAGATGTGGAGAGCCAATCCAACTAACACTGAATCAGTNATACTAAAAACATGACTACTTAAATAAGAAAATTCATTGAAAGTACTGGAGATAAAAATCAAGGAAATCTAGAATATAAGATATAAAGACATAAACAGAAAATATGAGAAAAATTAAAGAGTTGTGGAGAGCCAATCCAACTAACACTGAATCAGTAGAAGAGAAAGAGATTTTTTTTTTTTTTTTTGAGTGAGAAAAAAAAATCAAGAATAAGAACTAGGAGAGACTTCCTTGGTAGTCCAGTGCTTAAGAATCTGCCTTCCAATGCAGGGGATGTGGGTTTGATCCCTGCTCTGGCATCTAAGATCCCACATGTTATAGAGCAACTAAGCCCGTGCACTGCAACTACTACCTGACATGGTCAAAAATAAATGAGAAAAAAGAATCTTTTTTTTTTTTTAAGAGGGGGAAAAAAAATAAAAACTAGGAATACTAATAATAAACCTGCAAAATTTCTAAACATAAAAGACATTTTACTAACAAAGGAATAAAGATGAGATCTCTTCCGCAGCATTGGATCTAAAAGACAAAATTTAAATGGTAGATATTTTTCAGTCTAGAGCTCTGTACACATTCAAATTATTATTGAACTATAAGAGCAAAAGTAATTTTCAAATCAGCAAGGATGCAGAACTACAGGATACTTTCCCCCCGTGTGATCTTTTAGAAAGTTATCTCCCGTATATTCCAGCAAAATAAAGGNTTTCAGTCTAGAGCTCTGTACACATTCAAATTATTATTGAACTATAAGAGCAAAAGTAATTTTCAAATCAGCAAGGATGCAGAACTACAGGATACTTTCCCCCCGTGTGATCTTTTAGAAAGTTATCTCCCGTATATTCCAGCAAAATAAAGGCAAAAACCAAGAGGAAACCATGGAATTCGGGAAAAAGTGTATCAATCCTAGAAAAAGGCAAAGAAAAAATCACAGAAGAGGGCTGTGCATCAAGCCTAGAGAGAAAACAATGTAGATGGGATCAAGAAGAAGGGTTCAAGGAGCAAGGTCTTAGTGGAGAAAATGCTGGGGTGGGGGAGGAGTGCTAGACGGGGCATTCAATAGAACAGATCATGCATGTGTACCAAGTCACTTCAGTCATGTTCGACTCTTTGCGACCCAGTGGACTGTAGCCCGCCAGGCTCCTCTGTCCATTGCATTCTCCAGGCAAGAACACTGGAGTGGGTTGCCATGCCCTCCTCCAGGGGATCTTCCCAACCCAAGGACTGAACCCATATCTCTTACATCACCTACATTGGTAAGATAAGGGATTTGAAAATAAATAAAGGTGTAGTAAATGAAACAGTGCCATGATAAATGTAGATGGAGTAATTCCTTAAAGGAAATTCAGAAAAATTATAGTCAGGAAAAGGGTTATTTCAGAATGTATCCATTATACCGGTATTGAGAGGGAGAAGAGAGCCAGCAAAGAAGAGTGGTCAAAGAGATGAGTGATAAGCAAAGACATATAAAATTATTATTTTTTAAAAGTCATCAACAAGGTTAATTCCTGCTCCAAAGTCAAGGAGAGTAGACACTGAGTAAATGTGGAGATTTAGGTGACTGATGAATTGGAAACATTTTTAGTAAAAAGATGGAATTATATAGCAAATGTAAGTGAGTAAATGAGAAGTGAGAAAGTGAAAACTTTGATGAGTAGAGGCAAGGATTGATGGAGGGAAAGAACCTCCAAGAAAGAGGTAAGCAAAGAAGGAAATATAAGGTGAAGGCAGACAAAGATGCCCTGAAGACCATGGGGGAGGTTATACTTAATTTTGTTAGAAGGACATTTTTCTGTGAGATAGAACAGAACTAGAGTATCCTGGAATACATAGGAATACATTTAAGGTATTGAGATATGTGGACTTCCCAGGTGGCCTAGTGGTAAAGAACCTGCCTGCCAATTCAGGAGACAAATGAGACATGATTTCAATCCCTAGGTTGGGAAGATGCCCTGGAGGAGGGCATGGCAACTCACTCCAGAATTGCCTGGAGAATACCATGGACAGAGGAGCCTGGCAGGCTACAGTCCACAGGGTCACAAAGAGTCGGACATAACTAAAGCAACTTAGCACACAGGCACACTGAGATATGTATAGCTATTCAAATTTCAAACTTGAATATACAAACTGAAAGTTATTCATCTTTTGGCAGTCTTAAAATTATGAATTTTTTGGTGGATGAATAAATATAATTGCTTTATAATAACATACATTAAATTTTCATAAAATATTACTAAATGCCAGTTTAACACCATTTCAAGGAGGTAGTCAAGGTTAGATATTATTAAAAAGCAACACTATTCAAAGTCACTATAAAAATATGTAATGAGAACTATTATTCACACAGTTCTTATTGGCTACTTTAACTTGATATCCAATTGGTTGCCCAAATGCCAAGAGACACCCCATGATAAGTGTGAGTATATATTTTAGGGAAAAATGGTTAGGGGTATTTAGCTCCAAAACTAATCATTTTTAATTAGTGTTTTGATAGCAGAAGCTAGGTCTGTTTTTTTCATGCAAGCCAATGATCCAGCCAAAATTTGGGGCTGAAGCATATTTATTCCTTAAAGCACTGTGTGGGAAGGGAAGATTTATTCTGTGCCAACTGTTATCATTCTATGATTGCTTCCATTAATAAGGTAGGAAATTGGTTAAGCTATATATAATGAGCTTCCCTGTGTCTCTGAAAAATCCACCTGCAATGCAGGAGACCTGGATTTGATCCCTGGATTGGGAAGATCCCCTGGAGGAGGGCATGACAACTCACTCCAGTATTCTTGCCTGGAGAATCCCCATGAACAGAGGAGCCTGGTGGGCTACAGTGGATGGGGTCGCAAAGAGCTGGACACAATTAAGCAACTAAACACAGCACAGCACGATGAGACCCAAGTGGTTCAGTGGTAGAGAATTCAACTGCCAATGCAGGAGACATGGGTTGGATCCCTGGGTCAGGAAGATCCCCTGGAGAAGGAAATGGCAACCAACTCCAGTATTCTTGCCTGGGAAGTGCCATGGACAGAGGAGCCTGGGGGGCTACA
Source organism: Neotragus pygmaeus (assembly GCA_006410875.1). Classification (NCBI taxonomy): domain Eukaryota; kingdom Metazoa; phylum Chordata; class Mammalia; order Artiodactyla; family Bovidae; genus Neotragus; species Neotragus pygmaeus. Next base: position 51,538 of record SJYV01045057.1, on the reverse strand, counting down.
GTTCATAGGATCACAAAGAGTTGGACATGACTTAGGGACTAAACAACAATAAACAATAGACACCTCATGTACAGAATGCATGAGTGATCCTAAATGCCTTCTTTCTCAGTTTTCATCCAGGGATGCAGGCACCTTCACATCACTCTGCCCTTTCTGGAGTGTTGTCCTCATTTAATAGTGCAGGATGACTCCTACTCATATTCCAAGTAGCAGTCCAAAGGAAGAGAAGGAACCCAATGACATCACTTTGGGAACTGAAAGTATCCTTGTCACTCACAGTCACATGACCTTCTTAGTTGCAAGGGAAGATGTAAAATGTAGTTTTTATTTCAGGTGTCTCGGTCCTAAATTGAATAATCAGGAGGTAAGAGATATTTGGAGACAAATGTTTCACCCAGAATGCTTTGCCTTCTCAATTAAAGCAAATATACTGGTATCAAACAGATAAGAATAACCTCTCTTTCCTTATCAGAACTGAACCACAGAGAACAGAATAGAATGTCAGGAATAACTTTTATCTCTTTCTAGCACTTAAAAAGTGAGCTAGTGAAAAAAAAAGGGAAAATGACATCCTGACTAGTAATTATATTAAGGATCAGTTTTCCCTGAAGTTCAAACTATTCTTCAGTTCAGTTCAGTTCAGTCCCTCAGTCTTGTTTGACTCTTTGTGACCCCATGAATCGGAGCACCCTGGCGTTCCTGTACATCACCAACTCCCAGAATTCACCCAAACTCATGTGCATCGAGTTGGTGATACCATGGAGCCATCTCATCATCTGTCATTCCCTTCTCCTCCTGCCCCCAATCCCTCCCAGCATCAGTCTTTTCCAATGAGTCATCTCTTCACATGAGGTGGCCAAAGTACTGGAGTTTCAGCTTTAGCATCATTCTTTCTAAAGAAATCCCAGGGGTGATTTCCTTCAGAATGGACTGGTTAGGTCTCCTTGCAGTCCAATGGGACTCACAAGAGTCTTCTCCAACACCACATTTCAAAAGCATCAATTCTTCGGTGCTCAGCTTTCTTTACAGACCAACTCTCATATCCATCATTGACTACTGGAAAAACCATAGGCTTGACTAGACGGACATTTGTTGCCAAAGTAATATCTCTGCTTTTTAATATGCTATCTAGGTTGGTCATAACTTTTCTTCCAAGGAATAACTGTCTTTTAATTTCATGGCTGTAATCACCATCTGCAGTGATTTTGCTGCTGCTGCTGCTGCTGCTGCTAAGCCACTTCAGTCGTGTCCGACTCTGCGATCCCATGGACTGCAGCCTACCAGGCTCCTCCATCCATGGGATTTTCCAGGCAAGAGTACTGGAGTGGGGTGCCATTGCCTTCTCCAGCAGTGATTTTGGAGCCCCCCAAAATAAAGTCTGACACTGTTTCCACTGTTTCCTCATCTATTTCCCATGAAGTGATGGGACCAGATGCCATGATCTTCGTTTTCTGAATGTTGAGCTTTAAGCCAACTTTTTCACTCTCCTCTTTCACTTTAAAGAGGCTTTTTATTTCCTCTTCACTTTCTGCCATGTGGTGTCATCTGCAGCTCTGAGGTTATTGATACGTCTCCTGGCAATCTTGATTCCAGNTGCCATGATCTTCGTTTTCTGTATGTTGAGCTTTAAGCCAACTTTTTCACTCTCCTCTTTCACTTTCGTCAAGAGCACATTATCTACCTACAAATATGCAGTGATATTCTCAACAAAATTATTTTGTCTTTGCCTAAGAAAGTTAGAAAATTAAGGAAAAAAGATCAGCAGTTGCCAAGCTAAATATGTATATCATTTCCAAAGACACTGGTTTAATTGTTTGTGCTGATTCATACCACACTATGTAGTGATGAAAACAAATAAGATCAAATAGAATAAACATGTGTATACCTGTGGTGGATTTATGTTGATGTATGGCAAAACCAATACAATTTTTGTAAAGTAATTAACCTCCAATGAAAATAAATAAATTTATATTAAAAAAACCAAATAGAATAAACAAATAAAAATTAAGAAATACTGATTTCTACAGAAACTAACCTAAAACATTATAAAGCAAGCTCTTCAAAACAAGGTGATGTTAAAAATCATGAACAAATATTTAACAATTATGGAAGTGTTTATCATAAACTATTTTACTACATCTCCTACAGTGTATACTAAAATAAATTCCAGATATGTTAAACGAATGTGATATCTTAAAACTATAAAAAGTTGAACAGAACATTTTATTTCACCAGTTGGTGAATATCTTTGTTTATTTGAAGAAAGTAGAAATGGCAAGAAAAAAATGATAGACATAAACATATACATTCATATATAACACTAAAAATTGAAGTACTGTAATAGCTTAGAAAAAGTTGTAATTCCTTTTACACATAATGGCTAACTGGCTCCAACAAATAAAGAGCTAAATAAGATTTATAAGAAAAAAGGCAAGATTCTAATAAATGAGGGACCCAAAGTTGTAAAAAGAAATTTACACAGAAGAAAACACAAAACACATCAGTTTTGTTTTTATGTGCTTCCAATTTTTATGCTACTCTGCACTAAGAAAGTTTTGTAGAAGAAAAGTAAAGAAACAAATAAGAAATATTCATTCTCTTTAGTAATTAAATAATGAGTTTAATTACAGTTTTAATCTCACTAAATTACATGAAATCTTTTCTTAAAAGAAACTTATTACCAATACAAGTCCAGTTTGCAATTAATGATTATAATTTATAGCGGTAATGCTATTATAGTTGACATTATCTTTTGGAAAGCAATATGACAGCAGATAGATAATATGAACTATAAACATAGACATACAGTTGAATGAATAGTAAGTTTAGCTGTTAGTAATATAATTTCAAAAAGAAAAATAATATTT
>SJYV01045057.1:0-38479 GCA_006410875.1 Neotragus pygmaeus | reverse complement strand
AAAGAGAAATCAAGTGAGAAAGCCAGGTAGAGTAGGACCAACATTTCATTTCTAGTGAGAAAAATCCCTCTCTTCCTGTCCTTCTGATGATAGGCTTGTACTTTATATATTAAAGACAGTATATTATTCATATAATTAAAAAAATTGGTTTTGTAAGATCCATACCTCTGTAAATTTAAGTATATTTAATTTTTTGATTGTAGACATGCTTCTAAAGATTTAAGTAAAACTTCTATAAATTCCCTAATAGTTCAAATATATTTCTTACATGAATTTTATGAAAAATCACTATGCAACTTTTTCCCTTTAGTGAAATTTATATAAGAATAAATATTTTGAAGTTTTCTTGATGAACATATATTTAGAGCAAATTAGGGAAGGCTGGTGGTTTAAAGTACAGAGTATGGGCTTTGAACTCTAACAGTGGATCTTTTGATTAGTTGAATAGTTTTATGTAGTTTAACTTCTCTGAGTCTCTAGCTCTGTTTTATAAAACAGAGATAATAATGCCTATTTTTAGGATTGATTTTAGGATTGGAGATTATGTGTATTGTAGGCAGAAGGTATTTTTATCAGCTATCATCTCGATTCAAATGCACATCGGTAATCTGATCTTGCCATCTCCATAATGAGGACACATCTCTATTGGGTCCAGATGGTTGACGTTTAAAATATGACTTCAATTTCATGATTGCCTCTTCTCTCTGAAAATATTCCTCTGTTTTATATCTTTGNTATCAGCTATCATCTCGATTCAAATGCACATCGGTAATCTGATCTTGCCATCTCCATAATGAGGACACATCTCTATTGGGTCCAGATGGTTGACGTTTAAAATATGACTTCAATTTCATGATTGCCTCTTCTCTCTGAAAATATTCCTCTGTTTTATATCTTTGGTTGTTGCCGCTGTCAGCTGTCTGTCCAATTGTCTTTCCTTTGTTGATAAGGGTAGATTACAAATGTTACATGGGTAATCTGAACAGTTAAAAGTGTCGTGGTTTTAACATGGTGAAAATGAACCAGTCACTGGTAAAAGTACATAAAACTTGCTGATACTAGAGAGTATTTTTCCTTTGAGAACTGTAGACAAGCACACAATGAACAAAAATTCCCAATATTTACTCCCTTGGCTTCCCTACTGGCTCAATCGATAAAGAAATCTGCCTGCAAAGTGGGATACCCAGCTTCGATCCCTGGGTTGGGAAGACCCCCTAGAGAAGGGAATGGCAACCCACTCCAGTATTCTTTCCTGGAAAATCCCATGGATAGAGGAGCCTAGTGGGCTATAGTCTCTGGGGGTCATAAGGGTCGAACACAACTTACTGACTAAACCACCACAATTACCTTAAAATAGACTCACCTCCTCCATCACTATGCTCCCTTATTCTCATGTAATTTTTTTTCATAGGACCGATTACTTTTTAACATTGATTGGTGATGGAAGCAGAGAGCACAATTCAGTACATAACACCAAGAAAGGGAGTCTCACTGGCTTAGCTGAGGTTCATGATCACAAAAGTCAAAACAGTGAAAAAGAGGAATCAATACCCAGCAGAAGATAGGAGAAAAGCCTATTTATTTAGTATTGAATACTTGGAGACTTTTCTCCATTGTCTTCTTTCATCCAGTGTTGCTATTGAAAAATCTGAAGTCAGTCTAATTCTTATTCCTTTATGTATTCTCTGTTCTTTCTCTTTGTAAGGTTTTAAAATGTTCTCTTTGTCTTTGATGTTCAGAAACATCACTCTGGTGTGTTTCAAGGTAGATATTCTCTGTTTCTGCACTTTGGCACTTTATGGACTTTTAAAATTTGAAATATTTCACTTTTAAAAGAATTCTGGAAAATATAGCTTCATTAGTTTTTCAGATAGTTCCTCCTAGGGAAAAGCTTTGAGAAGCAGCCAAGTAAACACTGAGAATCCAATTGATCTGCGCTCTTGGAATATTTTATTTACAAAGTTCAATTTTGTAGATTACATTTCTTTTCCCTTTAAATTCAAAAATAGAATGTGATTCTGTAATGAATGATCATGGAAATGCTTCCTGTTGGTTTTCAGTTTCAAAATGGACATATATACAAAGTGAAGGAATTTATGTTTGTTAGAAAATAAGATGCAAATTCTATAACAGTAAAATAATGGTATATCTGAATTTAGGAGAAGTAGAATGAACTACAGAATAATATTTTTCATATTTCAGTGAGATAAAATATCAATTAAAGAATAACACATTTAAGCAACTTACTTAAAATTCTCAAGTAAATTTACTAAAACAAAAATGTAATAAAGACTGAATGGGAAGGAGGAAGGTGTGGAAAGCCTGAGCTAATGTCTCATTTTTTTCTGCTAGAGACAATCTCGATAAAAGGTATAGTGATATCAGCAATAATGTTACATGCTTATATAGATAACCTGTAGAAGATAACCTAGAATGTAGATAATCCTTGTTAATTAGGAGATAACAAAGGTAGTCTATAAAAGAACTAAAACCAGAAAGTGTATTAAAAAAAATTGTCATCTATGGGGAATGCAATTGGAAACGGGAGGCAGGAAGAAAGACTTGCTTTTCGTTTTAAAACCGTCTATATTTTTAAAATTTTTGTTTCTGTGTGCATCTATTACTCTTTTAATAGGAGCAAAATAAAAGAGTTTTTACTTGGAAAGGAATAGCTGCCATTCTGAGAAAAGATAAACGTTATCTAGAGAATATTTGCCACTTTGTATTTTTATTGTCACATTTTTAAACAAAGAATTATCAGATTGTCTTCAGATTACCCCATCTCCTGATCATGGCAGAAGGCCTACTGCTTTATTATTTTAAAAAGATGAATGCTAGAATTCATTTTCTCAATTAAGTTAGGGATTTATGGACATTTGTGCTTTCTGTCTAACCTGCGGTTCTCAATTTAAATTTTCCATCTGAATTGTCCTGGACGGTTACCATGGGGACAGTTATAGAAGTTCAGAAATAAAACTTAATAGATCTTTATATTTTGAAACCTCTGATATTAGTTAGGGAGGATTTGTTTTCAAGTGCCTTCTGTTAGGCTGTTTACTTGTACCTTGGCTTCCTTTGCAATTTATCTTTTTTCATAGTTACTATTCAGTGCATTTATTTCTCATCTCAGCATTCATCTAGACATATTCAAAACTAATTGCCTGAATCTGGAGGTGAACAGTTTTTCTATTCTATTTGTCCTTGTTCCAGGAATGAATGTTAGATTTGCTGTTTTTTAAGATAATCCCTGGTCAGCAGGTTAATGTGCTTAGGATACTACTTACTGATCCGTGTGTTTTCTTGGATTGATAATAAAATAGAATACATTTTTCAAATGCGTGTTTGTCATTAAAAGCTTAAGCAAGCTATGTAAAGAAAGAGGATAACACTGGATTGTCAAATACAAATGACTGATCATATGTATGCATAGCTACTTCGTTTTTAATCTTGGATTTCATTCCTTATTGTTTCATGATAGTGTTTATAATGATTTATGTTCACTCTTATATTTAGGGCTAAGGCACTTAAATCACTGAAGAAAGAGAATAAACATTTGAAGAAGTCTATTGCCATCATATCTCAAATCTCAAATTATCCTAGTGCTATAAGTCAAATGCACTCAAGCTTTTGAGTTATCAAAAGCCTACCTTGTGTCCAGTATTGTGCAAAGTACTATGGAGAGTGAAAAAAGAAATAACAGTTCTTGTCCTTGCAATGTTAGCCATTTAGCTGTGGAGATGGAATTTAGATAAATGAAACAAATGCAAAGTAAGAACTTGCAGTATAATAGTTATCCTTTAGTGTTACAAATGTAAATATTCAAACAATTCAGAAATGTCATATATGAAGGCGAGCCACAGTAGTAAAACCTAGTGATGGCAAAAGCATTTTAATCTCAGCTTTAAAGGTATTTAAAATTTAGATGAATCATTGACAAGGCAATCTAAAACAAAATAAATCTCTGGACATTTGTGAAGAGTGTGGCTTATTTGCTCACTAGAGTACACAGTGGTGTAGGGGAAATAGAATTGTTTGTTTAACAGCCCTCTCTTCCCTTCAACCCCTTTTTTGTGGTATGAATACATTGATTTTACCTTTGTATGATTTACTCAAATGATGGCTATGGGAGGTTGTCGATTCCTCTAAGTTTCCTTTCTGTTATCCCTGATCCTCAATAAAGATGTGCCATAAATTTCAATTTCCCATGTAATGAGGGGTTGATGGTGTGCTATGGGGAGTTAAAGAGAAGACCTGGTCAACATTTATGACAAAGTAGACAATGAATGAGCAGAATTCTTTCTCTGAGACCAGATGAGTAGTGGAGACAGTCATTGTATGAGGGTAGTTATAGTCAATGGTACAGCAGTTTTAGGAGTGTGATCAGCGTTAAAGTAACAGTACTGACCTGAGGAAGAAGTGGACGACCTGAGGCGTGAGAGCACATGAGAGGTAGCACACTGGAAGACTGTCAGAAACGACTCAGACACAGTTTGAAAGGGAGATGGTTTCTAGTAATAAAACTAGCAGAAGTTCATTCTGACACATTTTGGGCCACATTTGTGACCATCATTTTTTATTATACAGGTTGCCTTTGCATCCTTTCATGTCTGTTTACCACAACAAATAGGAAAGCTAACAGATGCCTAAAGTGTCAGTGAACTCCTGAGTACTGGCATGCACTTATTTTAAAGACTTTATTTTATATTGGAATACAGTTGACTAGCAATGTTGTGATAGTTGCAGATGTACAGGAAAATGGCTCAGTAATACATATACATGTATTTTTCCCATTTAGGTTGTTACATAATATGGGATAGGAAATAGTAACTAGCTTGCATTGGAGAAGGAAACGGCAACCCACTCCAGTGTTCTTGCCAGGAGAATCCCAGGGTTGGGGGAGCCTGGTGGGCTGCCATCTATGGGGTCGCACAGAGTCGGCCATGACTGAAGTGACTCAGCAGCAGCAGCAGCATTCGTAGATTTTTAGGCAAAGAGATAGTAGGAAGTTCTCAGATGCTCCATCTACAAAGTGAGAAGATTGAATAAAGCAACCTCTAATTTTGTAAAGAATAATAATCTTCACTAATCATGAGCCATACATTTTCCATCTACCCCCCAGTGTCAAAGGCAAGAGCATCGATTCACTCCGTCTTCTGTGCTCTACTCTTAAACTTGGTCTTAAAAAGGTATTCGCATAAAACTTTGGAAATTGTCCCTTAATTTAGTTTTCTTGAAGAACATTCTGATTGAGCTTATTATTCTTAATCTGTGTTTTAAAAAGATTAAGACAAAGAAAGATCTATATTGCAGCTTCACTATCTCCTGTGATAAATCAGTACCTGAAAGCCATCACTTGAATGATTGCTCCACAACCTGAGAGAAAACAATCTGATTTTCCATATAAAGGAAATACATTTTTATTATAGAGAACACTGAAAATATAAAGAAGACAAAAGTTATCCACAATCTAAAAAAAAAAAAAAAAAAAAAATCCAGAAACCTATGTGTTATAAATGACAAGAGCTAACATTTTCTGCCTTTCTGTGCAAATGGTTTCCTATGTTGGCTGTATCTTTGACTAATAATTTCCTTAGTTTATCTACACAAAAGAGAATATATGGGTCAAAATAATGAGCATAGTTAGAGCTCTAGAGTAGAGAGCATCAGAATTTCCTCAGGAAGAGTTTTACCAGCCTACATGCCTACAAAAGTATGAATATATGTCCTCACATTTTCTTGCAAGTATAGAACAAGTAATTTGTCATTTTGATAAGTGAAAATATTATTTTATTATAATTGTATCCTGAGCTTTTTTGGCTATGGTTTTATGTTTTGCCTCTTTTAAAAAACTGGGTTGCTTTTTAAAATTAAGTTTCGAGAGTCCCTTATGTATTCGGAATACAGATCCTTTATCAAATATGTTATTTACTGAAGAGCTAATATTAAGAGCCATTTTGTGACTTAAAATAACCTCTTCAAAAGTGTTATACTCTGGGCCTTCCAAATTACAATACTTTCTACCTATTTCTGCATCAGTGCTCTGGGATAATCCCTTAGCATTCTGTTGCAAACCCACAGGACTCATCAGAGACTAAGTGCTTATTTCAGCCTTTTCCTGGACCCATATCTTCCTATCTAAGCAACAGCAGCCAAGCAAGTAGAACATTATACTGACCTGGTTTCAGGATCTTTCTTAAATGTGATGGTATCTAATGCTGTATAATATTTACTATTGCTAAAAATAGATGACATTATTCAGCAAGCAGGCTTACTTCCTTTGAAATATTATCACTTTTCCCCACATTGTAGTATTTTAAATTGTATTAATCTTTATTATCCAGAAAGGGAACCCAATGATTATCTAGAGTCTGTTTAAGAACTGACTAAGCTTTGAACAGACCAGCTATAAACATCCCTAGAAAATCCTGGTTTAGTATTGTTTGTTGATGAGTCAGCTCTTCTGAAACTAGGAAATATTAGGCAAGATATGCCATGGAAGATCTCAATTCACTTCTGGGATATGACCCTTTATCAGAAGTAAATTTAGCCCGTATGGTCAGTATTTTTTTGCTCTTGCCAGAGCTTGCAAATTGATAAGAGACAAGAGTTAATATACACTCACAGCAGGTAGGCTACTGGAATGGTCCATGATTTTAGAATGCTGCAAAAACAAAGGGAACTTTTTAAAAATTATGGTTATGCATATATATAGACACATACATATTTCATAGTCCATTTGGACTTCTATAACAAAAATTCCATAGACTGGGTGGCTTAAGCAACAAACATTTATTTCGCACAGTTCTGGAGGCGGGGAAGTCCAAGATCAAGGCATCTACAACCATCACAATAGTCTGTTTCCAGAACTTTTTCATCATCCTAAACATAAATTATAATATATCCCCATTTAAAAGTAACTCCTCATTGCCCACTTTCCTCAGCCGTAGTAACCTCTATTCTACTTTCTTTCTATATGAATTTTCCTACTCGAGCAGAATCGTGTAATGCTTTTTCTTTTGTGTCTGGCTTACCTCATATAGCATAATATAACATTAAGGTTAATATATTAATATAAAGTATTTTCCACAATAACTGCAACACTTTACATTCCTGCCAGTAATGCACGAGGGTTCCAATTTCTTCACATCCTTGCTAACACTTGTTATTTTCCATATTTTTAATAGCTATCCTAAAGAATGTAAAGTAGTAACAATGAAGATTTTTCATCTTAGAGGGTAACTCAGTTAAAAATAACTAATCAAGTAACTTAAATGCTGCAGTACTCCTAAGGAGTTGGCTGTCTTAAAGGTTGAAGCCATGAAAAAACAGCATGGAGGCCAAAAAATCTTAGATAATCAATATGGCAGGCAGGCTCCTTGGCTCCCATAATAGTCCTAGAAGCCAATTCTTCTGAGAGGTTGAAGGAAGCTTTTATGGAATGGCAGTGATTGACTCCAGAATATGAAGAATACTGGAAAAATTCCAGTTGTAAAATATGTGAAGATAATCTATGACACTTCAAAGGGGATACTCCATGACACTAGCGCATGTTAACCGGAACCTTGCCAAAATTTTCATATGAAGTTATCTACCATAAGAGGGACAAATTGACTGCTATAGTCAATAAATATTGATGAAGAAAATTTTAAAATTGTGGGTATGTGTAAAGATGGGACATGGACAAGCGTCCAGGCTTCTAGGACCATATGAAGTTCAAATAACTGCCTCCTGCTATGGGTTTTTTAAAATTTGTATTGTAGTTTATTTGGGCTTCCCAGGTGGCTCAGTGGTTAAGAATCTGCTTGTCTATGCAGGAAACACAGGAGATGTGGGTTCATTCCCTGGGTTGGGAAGATCCCCTGGAGGAATAAATAGCAACCCATTCCAGTATTCTTGCCTGGAAAATCCCATGAACAGAGGAACCTGGTGGGCTACAGTCCCTGGGGTTGCAAAGAGTTGGGCCTGACTGAGCATGCATACAAATAGTTGCTTTACAATGTTGTGTTAGTTTCTGCTCTGCAGCATGTCTAAGGGTTTTTAGTATATCCTTCTGATCATTGTTTGCTTATTTTTAGAGTGGGTTGAAACATTTCCTTCCTGGAGAGTGATGGTTTTGACAGTAGCACCCACACTGTTGATTTTATGTTCCCAACCTGGGGAAGTTCAATCTCTCCCTCCAGTGATAGAGACACTCATTTTACTGGGACTATCAGAAAATTTTGTAAGGCCTTGAACTTATTGAGAAACTTCATTGTTCTCATCTCCTCAAATCTCAAGAAAATGAGACAGAATTACTGATATTTTAAAACTGAAACTAGCAAAACTTACACTATTTTTTTTTTCCTCTAACTCTTAAGATCCTGAGGTTTACATCCTCTGGGACTCATCAATTCTTACCACAGGAACTTGTTACAAGTTACCCTGCGATACTGCTCCTCGATATTGGACTGTACTTCAGACATACATGGAAAATCACTGCAAAGTATTCATGCTATATATTCAGTCTTATTGCAGCAGACTTAAGTTCTCTTTTCTTTACATCCTCCTAAGAAGCTCTATATGACCTAAAGACTGGAGGTTTCCTCTTCAGGACGAGACAAAAGAAGGGAGAAGAAAACCGTTAGGAGCCATGTTGCAAAGAACTTCATCAGATACTTCCAGGCATTATAACAGCAGTTATATTCTCGGGGTCTGTGGATTTATGTCTTCTAGTTAAAAAGACACAGAATTTCACCCTTAGTATTACTTACCCATAGTGCTTAATTGCTCAGTCATGTTCAACTCTTTGTGACTCCATGGACTATAGCCCATCAGGCTCCTCTGCCCATGGGATTTTTCAGGCAAGAATATGGGAGTGGGTTGCCATTTCCTTTTCCAGGGAATCTTCCTGACCCAGGAATTGAACCCAAGACTCCTGTGTCTCCTGCATTGCAGGTGGACTTTTTTTTACCTGCTAAGCCATTGGGGAAGCTCCAAGTTATCTACTGCTGAGGAACAAATTATTTAACAAATGATCCCAGATTTGGTGACTCAAAACAGTAAGCGTTTGTTATTTCCCATAATTTCTGAGGCCAAGAATTGAGAATGATATGGCTGGTGATTTTGGATCTGGGTCTCTAATGAGGTTCCAATCAAAATACCAGTTGGGGCTGCCATCATATGAAGTCGTGGCTAGACTAGGCTATCCATTTCCAACATCATTCACATGACTATTGGCTGGGAGCCCTTCATATCTCATCAGTGGACCTCTCCACGAGGTTATTGACCTCATCAATGGATAGCTGCATAATATGGATGACTTCTACTCTAGAGCTATGGAAAAGACTCTAAGGATTGGAGCCAAAGGTTGTCATTCTTTAATCTGCATGCTTTCATTATTTATTTTATTTTTTTAGCCATTTCTCTCCTTTTTTTTCTAGTTAAAATTCTGAATTTTAAAGAAACACACTTATTGTTGTTTATGTTATTTAAAAGTTCTCTATGATCAATATTGCCTTTTGCTATCTTATTCATGCCTAAGTATAAGTCCAATACCTGAATGTAATTTGTTCATGATTTGGATTTGGGTAAAGCATACAACTGAACCAACGGTTGAGCTTGAAACTGTTTTCTCTATCAGCTTGCTACCTTTAGTTCCAATTGCTTATAATAAAAAATGTGATTTCATGAATCATTTGATTCCATCACAAACATACAGGTTCTGTTATTATTGCTGTTTGTTTTTTTGTAAGAGGGTAGAACATCAAGCAGATAATAAAAAGCTAAAACACCTAGGAAGATAGAAAGGGAGGACCCAGGTGTCATTTGTAGGAGAATATCTCTATATAACTGAGCTCTTACAGAGATAAGACTCAGAAAGGGAACACATGTAATTTATTTAACACCTGCCTCAAGTTTAAAGACCTTACAAACAATGTAGGAAATCTTTGGATTTCCTACACAATAGAACATTTCATCTATTTCATGACATCTTTACTATATATTCTCCCACCTAGTACCCGATACTTTTGAATACTGCTGAAACTATATAATAAATCTTGGCATCCACACATGGGTATGTTGCCTAAGAATTGGTCATTGGGCAGTCCCCTAGCATAGATATTCAATGTGGCACAAAAGGCTACTGACTACTGCCAACAAATCAGACAGATACTTCTTATCTTAGTGAATTGATGCCTTTTTCAAGTAGTCAGGAGTCTCTGATACCACTGAGACTGTTTTGGTCCACTATTTGATGCTCTCAGGAAACGAGATAATTCTATAGCTTGTTTCAAGAAGGCAAAAAAAAAAAAAAAGAGAGAAAAAAAAAGAGAAACCCCCAAACAAGAAACTGAAGTTCTATTGAGTTACATTCAAGGCAAATTAAGGATGATTTTNCATGGGTTCCATCCCTGGTCAGGGAACTAAGATTCCACATGCCATGCAGCGAGGCAAAAAAAAAAAAAAAAGAGAAAAAAAAAAAAAGAGAAACCCCCCAAACAAGAAACTGAAGTTCTATTGAGATACATTCAAGGCAAATTAAGGATGATTTTTTTTTTTTTTTTGTCCTTAAGCCTCTTCATATCATTCTACTAGAGGAATGGATGGTGAAGAAAATCTTGACACAACATGGTTCCAAGATTGAAAGGGGAGTTAGATAATGTCAGAAATCCTTAGAACTCCTTCTCTATTCAAAAAATAAAAAGTCGTAGACATAACTGAACTGCAGAGGTGTTACAAATATCACTTTCAAAAAAGAATATTGTGTTTACTTTCTTATAGATATTTCTGAGAATTTTAATATTATTAAGAAGGTCCAGGAAACAAAGAAAATGTTAAAATTAGGTAGTTTGGCTGATAAACTGATATCCAATAGGAGGTTTTTTTGTGGATGCCATCTCTTCTTCTGTTTTAATCAGACGACCCTTGGTTTTTGACTAAGATGTGGACAATAGAACCTGATCATCATATTCTAATTATTTGACTGTGTTATAATATCAGTATGTAATCTTTAGAATCTTAAGTGCCTTTCATAGGCACAATTCCATCAAATGATAATCCAACAGAAAGAATAGAAAACTTGATGTTTGTGTGTAATTGTTGAAATAATGAACAACAGAATCCTGATATTTAATAGATGCTCTGCAAACATTTATTTAACTATTTCCCCTTATGATATAACCATCCAGGAGAGGTTGAAGAATGATCAAAAGGAAAGACTGAGGATGACCATCTGTATCAACAGGACTTCAATAATATTTTAGACCAATGATGTCGATCTGAATTAATTGTTTGTTCTAAGAAAATTTTGCTTTGGAGAGATACAACCATAAACCAATAAACAACTTCAGTGTTTGCTTCAGGAATTTCCAATAGATCACTTTATTGGAAACAATATGCTCATCTGGGCAAACTACTCCTAAACAAACAGGGGTTTACTTTCCAAGAGTCTCTTCAAGACCCTTCCTTGGCTATGTCTACCAACTTAAGCAATTATATCACAAATTTTTATTGAATCTTAATTAGTTCCCTGCCTTGAAAGACTCGTCTTCACCCAGATGAGCTCAAACTCCAAAGTATTATAGATATTACCCTTCTGACATGTTTTTTTTTGAGATATTGCTAACACTCTGTTAAAGTGATATTCTACCTTAGTGCAATGAGTCCAGATGAACCTAGCTTGGCTTTATTAACATGTTGTTTGGTGATATTTTGGGAAGTTCAGAAAGATATACCTTTTGAAAAAATAAAATTTCTCTTTCTTGTAAAGTTTTAGATTTCATGTTTCCGTTAAGCAGATTAGGAGTTTGGAAAACTAATTTTTTAAAGATTGAAAGAAATTATTGACTTAAATTTTTTTCTTTTAAAATGTGTCCCTAATCTAAGTATATTATAGAAGTCTAATGTACCAGAGCTGTTGGTCCATGAAGATTAATTAGAATTCTTTTCAGGAGATAAGTTATATCCATACATTAATTTTTTTGAAGGATTAATTGAGGTGAAAAAGAAAGCATCAGTTGGTACTCCTTCTTCAATGGCAAATATTTCCACATCAAAAATAAGATAAAATAGACAAGTTATTATTGAACATATGAAGAGAAAGAGGTGCTGAGAGTAAAATGAAAATAACTTTAATAACACTAACATAGGACATTTAAAATAAAGATAACATTTGGAATAGGGTTTGATTGAGATAACAATTGTTAAAATTAGTCCTGTATGTATCAAATTGAGTATTGATTTTGTGTATTTATATATTTTGCTGACAGAAAATGAATTGATGAAACTTAGAGATTTGGAAACTAGAATAGGAGGAAAAGGAGGACAGTCAGTTGACCTAAATTTCAGGTAAAAATCACTACAAGTTATGAAAGGACTGTTTAGATTTCAAGAGAAAAATAAGAAATTCAGCTACTCAAAGTAATATTGTAACTGACTTTCATTCCAAAGCATATGGATTAGTTGTATCGTAATTTTCCTTGTTTGAAGTAGGAGTTATATAAATTTACTCTTTATTCTATCTTGAGCCATTCCAAATATTTCAACTATGTTGGAAGAGAAAATGATTCAGAGGAACTCTGATTAAAGAAGCCTAGTGTTTGGGTGTTTTATAAACTAGAACACATTTGCAAAGCTATTTATTAAAAAGGAATATAAAACAAACAAACAAAAAAGGAATATAAATTTGGCTATTAACTGGCTTAGTAGTAATTTTCACTTTAGTGCAATTATGCTTATGTTCTTCCTAAAACCTTATTGTGCGTCACACTACATCCTCCTTTTATGGACAAGAACTCCAAAAATCTGTGAGACAGAGGGACAAAAACATCATATTTCACTTTTAATGAAATGATAATCTTTGAAGTCAAGTAACTTAGTCAGTATTATACAAAACAGACATGCTTTGCAAATCCCCCAATATATTTTCCCACACTGCAGGCAGACTCTATACTGTCTGAGCCACCTGGGGATCTTCTCATTTTTGATATATGTTATCAATGAGAATATTATACAACCAGAACACAAAACTCCTCTTTATAGATGTCCTATTTTAAGGACTGTAAGTAGAATCTCAAATCAGTGACATCACAAACTGACGGTATTTCCTCAGTAGCAAACATCTCTATTTCCCATGAGTGTGAAGAATCACACTTTTCATGTTTCAGTACTTAAGATTACTTTTAGATAACCAGAATCCAAGCTTTGCTGTGGCCAGTGTAAGAAAGCATCTTTTCCCACAACAATATTGAGTCTTCCTTTACACCACTCAGACCAGTGAATAACATTTTCTGATTGGTTTAGACCTGGATAATTTGGCCAGTGACTGGAAAAAAGATGGATTTTCCCTGATTGCCTGGGGCCTGGTTCATTCCTGGAACTGGGGATATTATCTTCCAATGTATCGCAAGAATGGATGTTGGAAGGACAATCACAGTGCAATACTGCCTGCTTCCAAGCTTATGTTTATGCTGCTTTTCTGAAATTGGATGGATTCTTCCCTTCTTTCTGTTTATTGAAATACTTATCTTGGAGGATAAGGTCAAGACTTACTTTCTTGCTACAAGATGTCATACTTGACTGTTGCATCCCCATTCTCACCCTTCTCTGTCAGATGCTTATTTTGTGCCACACGATGTGTGGCTAGATTAAATGCTGCTGTTTGAAGATGACCAGATATATTTTTTAATGAGTTAATAACAAAACATACTCTCATTTACCAGTCTGTGCTTGTTTCATGCAGATCTCTTTTGTCTTCCAAGCCAGACTGTACACTTTTACTGGCAAGAATTTTGCCCTCTATTTTTCCTGTACCTCACAGAATTGGGCTCAGAGTATAAAGAGCAGATTAGTATTATCTAATTCTTACTGATCCAAAACATAGTGTTGTTTATTGTTGTTATGTTCTTGGTCATTAACATTTTAAAACCTACTTTTAGAGATTGTATTTAGCTTTATCTCAGAATGGTGTAAATTTTAGTAAAAAAAAAAAAAAAATGAACCCCTAAAGTTTTAAAATTTCAATTTAATCTCACAGTAGTCTTAGCTTCTTATGTCTCATGTTAAGTAAATAAATGATATAGTAGAAAGAAGGCAATCTACAGAAATTGTTTTAACTGGAAAGAGATTCTCAGCCATGTGGGAACTGTTATCCAGACTCTCTTGGGTGCTTAATAAATATTTGGTCTTATTACCCTCTAGTTCATGGTTGCTTATTCACTGGAAAATTAAAATAAATACCCTAGTTTTCATAATTATTTTACCATACATCAATCTTCTTTGTAACTCCTCTGAGAAAGGATGGTCAGTGAGGCATTCTATAAAGAAAGGTTAAAGGTTTTATGACTTTAATCTGCATAACAAACTCATAATTCCAAAAGATAATGATTTTCTCAGGCTCCTTGATTTTCTCATGGCTGTATTGTTTTATTTATTTTGCTTAATGCAGTTACTAAATAAATTATGAGTTGCTATCAGCCTCCTCTAAAATATGGTTATTTTAATCATAGAAAAATGATAGATATGCTATGAATTAGATAGTTCTTTAGAGTATGGATCCTGGAGCCACACAATCTGTTTTTGATTCTTAACTGAATGACCTTCAATACTAGTTGAATGACATTGGACAAGTTACATAATTTCTCTGTACCTCCGTTTTCTCATTTGTAAAGTGGTGATTGTAATACTATTTATATTATAGGATTTATATTATTAAATTCATTTCTGCATGTGGGTTGTATACAAAATGCCATCATAGAATTACAGAATTAGAGATGGTAAAAGCTACTTTTTATTGAAAGGTGATTGCTTTTAATACAACTTAAATTGGTTTAAGTAAGCTATCTCATTTATTATAAACATACAAGGGCATCTTTTTAGAATCCAAAAGAGCAAATGCAGCTATCAGTCATTTAATCTGGAAGCAGGATTGGGAAAGTAACAGAAATCAAGGCAGTATCTCTGTCTCCTTTTTTCTCTTTCAGTCTTGTGGGCTGTAAAGGATCTCTGCTAAGATCTCTGTCTGTCTATCTGCTTCATGATTCTGTTTGCAGGTAGACTTCCTTTGCTCCACTCTCTCATAACTAATGTACTTACCCCCACCTTGGCATTGCACCCTGCATCAGATCAAGTGCCCAACAGAGACTGACAAGAGTCCTTGAACCTGTCTTTTAATTTAATCTTTTCAAATTTATTTTTAAATCGCAGAATAGTTATTTTACAATGTTGTGTTATTTCTGCTGTACAACAACATGAATCAGCTATAGGTATACATATGTCTCTCCCTCTGAGCCTCCCACCCACCCCTTCCTTCCTCTCTTCCCTCCAGGTCTCACAGAGCACCAGATTGAGCTCCCTGTGCTATGCAGCGGCTTCCAACTAGCTGTCTACTTTACACATGGTAGTGTATATATGTAAGTGCTCCGTCTCAGTTTGCCCCACCCTCACCTTCCCTCCCTGTGTCCACGAGTCTGCTGAGCCTATTTTTGCAAGAAATGCTACTTGGTTCAGCTCAAATCAGGTGACCATCCTCATTTAGTCAGCTAGGCCAAGGGGGAGATGGCACCCTGCCCACTCAGTAAGGGGTGTGGGACACACATTTCTTAAAACAGGCGTTCACTAATGAGGAAATTGACTAGCAAGTGCCTGATGGATCTGTTCTGGAGATGGGCTTGAAAATTTAGCAAAAACATTGTAAAGTCAAAGTAGAGAACATCAATCTCCTAATCAATTTAGTTTGAATGACATACTTTTCCACTGATCACATTTTATAATGACAAAAGTTTTTGTCTCAAATCATTATAGAAACTTTGAACATAAATTTAAGACTATGCTTTTATCATCATGATTATGACCTTATACTAATCTTGTGTTTCACTCTGGAGAGCTTTACAAAATGATACACTTAGAAAATATTTCATCTAACTCTTGGTGAGTAGGAACATGGAAAAATGCCATGACAAATTAAAACCACATAGGTAGTTTAATTATATACTATCAATTACCTAAATGGGGGTTAGCCAATACTCTGGAAAGGAAAAAACTGAAAACAATGAGAATATACTATAATATACCCCTGCTTCCTTTGTGATCTGAAACAAGATATCCTGGCATTTGTAACTTGCAGTTAGAAATCAAGACAACAAACTATAATATAAAATTATTTCCTGTTTTCTTCCTTTGACAAATGGATCATAATATTTTTGAAAGCTAATTCTGAAGTTAGAAATTTCGGACAACAGGAAGTTCTATACTCCAATGAGAAGACCTGCCTCTTTCTCTTCTTACCTTTGGCTCTTTGAGGGACTTATACTCACATATATGGTTAACTTGACCCATTATCCAAGCTTTTAGCACACCGTCTACAATCAGCTAACCCTCGGCCACTTCTCAATGTATGGTGCACAGACCTGCAGGGCAGTCTATCCCTGAGGATGGAGCTGGGGAGGAGACATTTTCAGGATTCAGATCAGTGGCCCCCTCTTTCCTATACTTAAAGATGATTCTGGATGTTGAAAGAGAAGAGCAGATTAGTGGAAAATCATCATATTTCTTATATCCCTGAGACGCTTGCTATCAGGTTGTAAATATCCTCTGTGTAGTAAACCTGCAAATTTTCATTGGTCATTTATGTGTGTCCTGGAGGGCTTCCCAGGTGGTGCCAGTGGTAAAGAACCCACTGGCCAATGCAGGAGGTGTAAGAGAAGTGGGTTTGATTCCTGGGTTGGGAAGATACCCTGGAGAAGGAAATGGCAACCCACTCCAGTATTCTTGCCTGGAGAATCCCACGCTACAGTTCATGGGGTCGCAAAGACTGGAACATGACCAAAGCGACTTAGCACACACACATGCAGTGTGTCCTGGAGGAAGCACATTTGCATTGCATCTGCTACAAATGAACATTTAAGTCGTCTCAAAATCCTAATGCCTAGTGATGCTAAGAGGTGAGGACTTTGGGAGGTGATTAGGTTATGAGTGCAACTCTGATGAGTGAGATTAGTGCCCTTATAAAAGATACCAGAGAGCTTCCTCACTTCTTGATGTGTGTGGACACAGCGAAATGATGTCTATCTGTGAACCAGGAAGCAGGCAAATACCAGACTCTGAATCCGCTGGCACCTTGATTTTGGACTTCCAGCCTCCAGAATTGTGAAAAATATATTTCTGTTGTTTATAAGCCAATCAGTCAATGGTGGGGTTTTTTTGGTTGTTTGTTTTGTTTTTGTTTTTTGTCATGGGGTCGCCAAGAGTTGGACATGGCTGAGTGACTTGCACACGCCTGGGTGGAGGAGACTGGTGGGCTATAGTCCATGGCATTGCAGAGTCAGACATGACTGAATGACTAAACAATGACAAATATAAAGATAGATAGAGAGGTAGATAGATCTATTGGTTTTGTTTTTCTGGAGAAGCCTAATAACACCGTCTCATCATTCTTCACCCAGGTGGCAGCCCAGTAGTGGACACACAAGCCTCTGCAAGTCAACAAATGCTCAGCTAGTGAACAAGATGCTAGAATAAGAAAAATCACTTTCAACAGCCTATTCCTTCTGTTATTAATTTGATTTTCACAATGAGTATTGAGTGGGATGGTATTATTTTATCTGCTTAACAAAAGAGTAAATGAACTCTCAGAAGCTAAGGAACCAACCCCAATCTATATATACAGTTAAAGGCTGATTGTGGAGCAGTCCTTTCTTTTGATATATTTCCAGATATAAGACTCAACTATTTATACCAAATTATAAAACTTGAAAGTCTATTTGCCTCTGGAATCGATGAACCTGTATGTATCCTAAATATTTACGACTTCAACAACTACAAGAAAAATCAACTCTGAATAAGTAATTTACTTAGTTTTTTATTTTTAAAAGTCCTTTTCAAGAAGTTGTTAGGGAGGAGAAAAAACTAACCTAATTCAATACCTATTTCTATATGTTTCCCACTTACTTTGCAGAGTTCTGACAGAACTGTCTTTTCTATTTTGACATAAACACTCTCTCCACAGTCACTAAGAAATTAAGAAAACCTCATTTATTTTTCCAGGGTCCATTAACAAGTTCATATTTTATTTGTCTTCCATCTTCATTTTCAGCTGTGCCTTGCTAATAAGAAAAAGCCAAAAAATTTTTTCTAGCAATCAAAATCCATTCACAATACTGATTTCCAATTATTTAGAGAATGAATTGCATTTTGCAATTTTGGCTGGTTTAAAAAGTAGATTCAGTAAATATCTTGCCTGGCAAAAGAGATAATAGGTTCATCATGGATATTGTCCCGTAAGTCAGAGTTATACAACAGTAGTTTGTTTAATCCTTTCCTTTCCCTTGCCCCCGGTAATGACATTTCATTAACATTTTAACTTCTATGGAAAAAGAAATTCAGTTTGGAACCATAACAACCTACCTAGGGTATATTTTACATGAGTCTGCATTGAAAAAAAGGAAGGCTCTAACCAATTCTAATATTAGTTTTAATTTTGAATTCTTAGCAGTGTCTATTGACCCAACACAATTTTGAATACTGAGTTTGAATCATATATATGCCATGAATAAAGACCAAACCCTGGCTGCCTTGACTAAGGGTACAAATGAAGTAGATTGGTGTATCAGGTTTTATTCTGCTTGTGTTGTGAAGCATATCCTTCAGACACAACCTTGATCACAGGCATTCCTCAAACCACTCCTATATAGGGAATTTACCATCTAACACTCCCATTTCTCTCTGCCATATAGGGAAGATATATGCCTTTCTTATGTATAGCCTTACTGGGCATCAGTCCTCCAGGATTTCATAATAAAAAAAAAAAAGAACTAATGATCTTTTAGAAAGCTTTTTGGAGACTGACTAATATTCTTTAGAATTAGCTTAAAATGCACTTATGAAGTAACTGTATTAAACATCAATGATATCACAATTTCACAACATATATCTTTAGCTCTGCCCCCTCAATGAGGACAGCTGTCTGATCTCACTGGACAATGATCATTTGTCCCGCTGCCTTTCCTGCTTCTCCTCACTCCTTCACCTCTTTTCTCTTCCCATTTCTTCTTACATCAGGTGGTTCAGTCTTTATTCGATACTCAGTTCAGTAAGTGGGCTTTGCCTCCCTGGATAGACATGTGTGCATTTCCCCATTTCTCTTGCAGTGGCTCTGATTGTTAGCTTTCTCTTTCCGCTCCATTTTTTCTCGCCTTTATTCTTGATACTGAATGATTCATGGTCTCCTGTGATGCTATGCCCACTGTTGCTCTTTCTCTCTGTGCTCACCCATCCAGGGCTGCTTTCCCAGGCTCACCCCTCACCAGCTCTCTGGTTTCCTCTCGGTGTTGTTTGCTTGCTTGCTCTGTTGCTTCAGTAGTTCCCGATTCTTTGAGTCATGCCCATGGACTGTATGTGAGCTCAAAGGTCACATCCTCTGGGGCCAGTGGCCTGTAAGGAAAGGGCTCATATCACCTGTTTCGTAAAGGGAATATTCTTATTGATTTCCCAATATTACTTCACTTTCCCAATGTGCTTTAGGTAGGGATGAATATCAGTCAGCAGATGGTCACATCACTCTGGATGCTAGTTCAGTCCAGACAATGGCATTATCCTAAAGCCTTTGAGCCATATTTTCCTTTTTGTTTGAGTGGCAGGGAAAACTGTTTTCTCCCTTTATAAAACTAAACATTGTATAGAGAATATTTTGATTGGCAAGATATTCCCTTCGACCAAAATAATTCTTTATAATGCTTTATAGTCTTCTTCTATTGTAGTTATGAAGCAAGATTAAGGGGTTATCTTCCAAAACTTTTAACTTTTCAATTACTTATTGCCCACTGCATGCAATTTGTTTAAGCTCTGGAATTATTGTGAGGTTTCTGTAAGGTTCCATGTGTGTAAAACTCAAACAAAATGAAATCATCAGTGACCAGTAATGACCATAATGTGTTTGTTTCATTCATTCAGTAAAGCTTTATTAAGGAATTTTTATGTACTGTTTTAGATGCTGAGTTTACCGCAGTGAATAAATTAGACAATCTTTTTCCCTTCACGTAGTTTGCATGCTAGTTGGGGGGTGGGAACAGGCAATAAATAAGTTAATAAACACTGTAATGTCAAGTGGTAAAATATGTAATAGAAGAAATTAAGATTTTGTCTTAATCAAAACAAATAATATATTGAGGTCAGTGTTTCTGTTTGCAACCTGATTATCTTATACAGTCTCTAAGGGCTTTGCCTAAGACATGAACATTGTTTTTTCATCTGATTTGTAATGGAATTTTTAGAGCATAAACTTTGTGCTAAAATATAACACACAGAGGAAAAGTGCCCACATCATAAGTGTACAGCTCAGTGAACTTTTTTCATTAGTGGTTATACTACTACTACTCAGGTCAAGAAAGAACATTACCAACAACCCAGAATCCTCCTTTATATTCTTTGCAGTCCCTACCATCTCTCTCAAAGGCAACTGCTATCTTGACATCTTTGCCACTAACTAATTCTATATGTGTTTGAACTTGAAATAAATGAAGTTGCATAGTCTGTATGCCCTTGTATTTGCTTTCTTTCCTTCATTAAGATTATCAGTGTTGCTCTATTTCATTCTTATTACTAACACTATTAATATTATAGTATTTCATTCTTATTCTTATTTAATATTACATTGTCTGAGTATACTGTGATTTATTAGTCAATTCTGTTAAAAGGCATTTGTGTTGTTTCCTGTTTGGGGGTATTTCAAATAGTGTTATAATAAACAATATTATGAATGCCTTTTGATGAACGTATTTTTGCATCATGGATGGAGGAGCCTGGTAGGCTGCAGTCCATGGGGTCACTAAGAGTCGGACAGGACTGAGCGACTTTACTTTGACCTTTCACTTTCATGCATTGGAGAAGGAAAGGGCAACACATTGCATTGNAGCGCCCTCTGCAGCTCACAGGCCAGGAAGGCCCGTCCCTGCCCCCCACCGCCCCCTCTTCAGGTTTCTATCTGCGTGACTGTGAGCGGAGCGGGCCCCCCGCCCATCACCATGTCCCCTTACCTCCTTCTAAGGCGGCCTCAGGCGTCCAGCTCATGCGCCCAAGGCCCTCAGGAGCCCACAGTCCCTCGGGAGAGGCCTGTGTCCTGTCGCCAGGCTGAAGGGGGTTCTGGACGCGTCCGAGGCCCCCGTTTTCTCCAGACGCCTCAGAAGTGCTTGCACACAGCCCTGCGTCGGTGCCCAGACACATCACTGTCTCTGTGGACTTGTGAGATCAGTGGCCCCATGGCCGCTTCAGAAGAGATGCCGTAACAGCTGGACACTCGCGGGGGCCACAGGAGGGGAGTTTCCCACCAGGCAGCTTAGAGGGCTGGGTGCACACGAGACGATGGTCCTGGCTCAGGGGCCAGTGACAGCTGGACACAGTCCCCGGTTGGCGGGGGAGGGAGCCGGGAGGATGCCAGCCCTCCTGAGCAGACTCACCCGTCCTGATGCTGTCTCTCGTGCGCCCCAAACCCGGGCCTGGCGCAGCCAAGGTTGGATCTGGTGGACCAGCCCACGGGAGGCCCAGCTAGGTCTCTGCGGGGAATCCCAAGCGTGGGAAGCTGCCACTGTGAGGACCGTCACCGCAGTGAAAAGAAGCTAAAAGCCAACTGTCCCAGGGCTGGGCGGCCTGAACAGACTGGCGCGTCTGCAGGAAGTCAAATCTACAGCCCTGAAGGGACACACAGGCTCGCCCAGCCTGGGAAGAAGAAGGCTGCCCAGTGGGCCAGGGAGAGGTCACTCTGGTTTCACAGCAAACAAGGAGCAGGAGGCCTGCGCTGCCCACGGGGCACGCCACGGGCCCACGGGGGCGCCTCCCTGGAGGCTGAGCCCTGCGCTGCCCCAGCTCACAAGGGCGTTTGCAGTTCCTGCGGAACACTTTATGCAAAGGAGTACCCTCTGTCTACGAAAAGGAGAGCTGAAGACGTGGGGAAGTGGAGCGAACGGAAGACGCGGTATCCCCCGCCACTGCCCACCGGCTGCCCGAGAAATGCTTGCGGTCCCCGAGGACAGAGGCCAGACGTGCGCCCGCCCGTGGCCGTGGGGTGGGGGCTCAGTAGGCCCCGTGGAGGAGCCCCACGGCAGCCTGGAGTGGGCTGGGCAATCTGGGCGGGAGCTGGGGCGGGGAAGCCTGGGCACCCTCCTGTTCTGGGGATCAGGAGGGCCGTAGAGATGGGGCGCCTGTCTGCAGGTACTGGAGAAACTCCAATGTGCTGCAGACACGTGGGGCTATCACGGGGGTCCCCGGAGACCTGCATGCGGCACCTCGTCCCCAGGCGAGTGGGAGAGAGGGGCTGGGAGTGGGCGGGGGTGTGTATGGCCCATTCTGCTCATCCTCGGCCCCTGACCCAGGGGGCAGGATGTTGCAGGTCANTGATACGGGGGTCCCCGGAGACCTGCATGCGGCACCTCGTCCCCAGGCGAGTGGGAGAGAGGGGCTGGGAGTGGGCGGGGGTGTGTATGGCCCATTCTGCTCATCCTCGGCCCCTGACCCAGGGGGCAGGATGTTGCAGGTCATGGCGGAGCCAGAGGTGGCCCCTCGGTGGCCAGAGAGGGGACCTGCAAGTCCATGGTGAAGGGACGGTGGACGGCAAGGCCCAGCCCTGCTCACAAAAGAGTCGGGGCCGAGAGAGAAACCCGGCTTTCCCTGGGCTTCTGCTGGCATCGGCGACTCCCACTCGCCTGGGCCCCTGAGATGAGGGGGACTCCTAGGCCAACCCAGGAAGGGGGGAGGGGCCTGGAGAGGCCCGACTGTGCCCGGGGTCTGGGACCTGGGAGACAGGTGCTGTGCCTGAAGTCCTGAGCCTCTGCGGCTGGGGCTGACGGGCAACTCTGTAGATGCAACTGGCCTTCCAGCACAGGCCCCTGGGCAGCAGTGGGGGCCTCCTCTGGCTCCCGCCCCGCTACGGAGAGGAGGAGGCGGGGGACCCCTGGGGCTCAGTGTGGTGGGTGCTCCACGTCCCCCTCCATGTCACGGACGCATCACCAGCACGCCTCGCGGAGGGTGGGGAGGCCTCTGCCGTAGGCCTGGCTAACAGCAACTCAGGCTGGAGGACCTCCTGTTGTCCGGGGTCTCGGGTGGACATCCCTCCATCCCTGCAGCAAGAGGAGAAGTCACCTGGTGTCGACTGGGCACCTGAGCTGCCGGCAGGCTGGCAGCCTGCAGCCGGAGGTCAGCGGGATGGGAGGGGGGCCCAGACAAGCCAGGCAGATGGTTGAGTCCCGGCAGAGGGTGGTGGATGCAGATGTCGGGCATGAGCCCCTCCCCGGCCTGGGGACCCTGCACGTACGGATGAGCTCCCCGCCGCCGACCTGCAGCGGGGCACTGCTCCTCCGCTCCAGCTCCTTCAGTACCGAGCGCTCGAAGGCCAGGGCTGCCACGCGGCTGAAAAATGCCTTCACGTTCTCCCCTGCGGGCACGGGACAGTCATGACCCCCGCCTGCAGGCACCCTGTCGGGGGCGGGGGGAGCCACTGGGGCAGGAGGCAGGACGCTCCCCTCACTGTGCAGGGGACAGGCTCCCGGCCCAGCGATTAGCCCTGGCCACTCCTGACAACCTCTGAGCCTTGGTTTCCAGGCATCTAGTCTTCTAATCGGGCTTTCCTTGAGTCATGGGTTCAGTCCCTGGGTCGGGAAGATCCTCTGGAGGAGGGGCATGGCAACATACTCCAGGATTCTTGTCTGGAGAATCCCATGGACAGAGGAGCCTGGCGAGCTGCAGTCCATAGGGTCGCAAAGAGTCAGACATGCCTGAAGCAACTTAGCATGCACTGTTTCAATCAATCGCAGCTGAATGCCCACAGGCCAGGTGCTGGGCTGTGCAGAGATCACAGGTGGGCCTGCTTTCTTGTCACCTTTTTGCATCTGTCCAGCGGGCAGNCAGTCCATGGGGTCGCTAAGAGTCAGACACTACTGAGCGACTTCACTTTCACGCATTGGAGAAGGAAATGACAACCCACTCCAGTACTCCTGCCTAGAGAATCCCAGGGACGGGGGAGCCTGGTGGGCTGCCATCTACAGGGTCACACAGAGTCGGACACGACTGAAGTGACTTAGCAGCAGCAGCAGCAGGTCCTGTTTATTTTTGTTACTCTAGGAGGAGGACCAAAAAATACTTTCTGTGATTTTTGTCAGCGAGTGTTGTTCCTGTGTTTCCCTCTAAGGGTTTTACAGTATCTGGCCTTACATGTAGATTTTTAACCCACTTTGAGTTTATTTTTAAGTGTGGTGTTAGAGAATGTTTAATTCCATTGTTTTGCATGGAGCTGTTCAGTTTTCCCAGCACCACGTATTGAAAAGACTGTCTTTTCTCCACTGTATATTTTTGCCTCCTTTGTCATAGATTAGGTGACCATAGGTGCATGCTGTTTTGTTTTTTAATTGGAATATAGCTGCTTTACAATGCTGTGTTAGTTTCTACTGTACAGCAAAGTGAATCAGCTATATATAGCTCTTTTTTGGATTTCCCTCCCATTTAATTCGCCTCAGAGCACTGAGTGGAGCTCCCTCTGCTAAACAGTAGGGTCTCATTAGATATAACNGTTTCTGTAAGGTTCCATGTGTGTAAAACTCAAACAAAATGAAATCATCAGTGACCAGTAATGACCATAATGTGTTTGTTTCATTCATTCAGTAAAGCTTTATTAAGGAATTTTTATGTACTGTTTTAGATGCTGAGTTTACCGCAGTGAATAAATTAGACAATCTTTTTCCCTTCACGTAGTTTGCATGCTAGTTGGGGGGTGGGAACAGGCAATAAATAAGTTAATAAACACTGTAATGTCAAGTGGTAAAATATGTAATAGAAGAAATTAAGATTTTGTCTTAATCAAAACAAATAATATATTGAGGTCAGTGTTTCTGTTTGCAACCTGATTATCTTATACAGTCTCTAAGGGCTTTGCCTAAGACATGAACATTGTTTTTTCATCTGATTTGTAATGGAATTTTTAGAGCATAAACTTTGTGCTAAAATATAACACACAGAGGAAAAGTGCCCACATCATAAGTGTACAGCTCAGTGAACTTTTTTCATTAGTGGTTATACTACTACTACTCAGGTCAAGAAAGAACATTACCAACAACCCAGAATCCTCCTTTATATTCTTTGCAGTCCCTACCATCTCTCTCAAAGGCAACTGCTATCTTGACATCTTTGCCACTAACTAATTCTATATGTGTTTGAACTTGAAATAAATGAAGTTGCATAGTCTGTATGCCCTTGTATTTGCTTTCTTTCCTTCATTAAGATTATCAGTGTTGCTCTATTTCATTCTTATTACTAACACTATTAATATTATAGTATTTCATTCTTATTCTTATTTAATATTACATTGTCTGAGTATACTGTGATTTATTAGTCAATTCTGTTAAAAGGCATTTGTGTTGTTTCCTGTTTGGGGGTATTTCAAATAGTGTTATAATAAACAATATTATGAATGCCTTTTGATGAACGTATTTTTGCATCATGGATGGAGGAGCCTGGTAGGCTGCAGTCCATGGGGTCACTAAGAGTCGGACAGGACTGAGCGACTTTACTTTGACCTTTCACTTTCATGCATTGGAGAAGGAAAGGGCAACACATTGCATTGTTCTTGCCTAGAGAATCCCAAGGATGGGGGAGCCTGGTGGGCTGCCGTCTATGGGGTCGCACAGAGTCGGACATGAATGAAGCGATTCAGCAGCAGCAGCAGCAGCAATGTGAAACTCCAATACTGGCCACCTCATGCAAAGAGTTGACTCATTGGAAAAGACGCTGATGCTGGGAGGGATTGGGGGCGGGAGGAGAAGGGGACGACAGAGGATGAGATGGCTGGATGGCATCACTGACTTGATGGATGGACGTGAGTCTGAGTGAACTCTGGGAATTTGTGATGGACAGGGAGGCCTGGCAATTGAAATGAGGAAAGATAGGAGAAGTGCTTGATCCCTAAGTTATGCATACATTTAATGTAAAAGCCTATACTGCAAAACAGTAGAAGTACCAATTCCCGTTTTTCAAACAGTGTGTAAGACTGAGTTACTCACAATCTCACAAACATTTGGTGCTGTTCTTTTAAAATGTTAACCATTATTGTGTTACTCGCGTTTCCATGATAATGATTTTGATACATCTTCATGTTTATTGTCCATTTGATATAATCTTTTACAAGGCATATGTGTAAGTCTTTTGCTCATTTTTTTCAATTGGGTTGTCTATTTTTTCTTACTGATTTGGAAAAACTGTTTTTACTTTCCAGATACAAGTCCTTTGTTGAATATATAAATTGAAAATCTTTTACTCTGGGACTTACCTTTTTCACTTTCTTATAGGTGTCTTTTGAAAAAAAAAGGAAGTTCTTAATTTTAATATAATCCAATTGATCAATCTTTTCTTTTAAATTTAGTGCCTTTGCAGTGCTTAAAATTTTTTTCCACTCTTAATAATTTCCTATTGTCTTTTAGAAGCTTTTAGTTTTAAATTTTACATTTAAACCTAAAATACTTCTGGAAGAGTTTTTTAAATGGTTTGATATAAAATAAAGGTCAAGATTCTCTCTCTTTTTTTCTCATGCAGGTATGCCACAGTCCCAGTATCTTTTATTTGAAAGTATCTTTTCCTTCATACAAGTTCTTGGTCCATCATGCCCTGGGCTTCCTTGTCAGTGCTGTGTGCTAAGTTGCTTCAGTCATGTTTGACTCTGCAACCCTATGGACTGCAACCCGCCAGGTTTCTCTGTCCATGAAATTCTCCAGGCAAAAATACTGGAGTGGGTTGCCAATTCCTCCTCCAGGGGGATCATCCCAAGCCAGGGATTGAATCTGTTTTATGTTTCCTGCACTGGCAGGCAGGTTTTTTTACTACTAGCACCACCTGGAACTCAGAGTTTTATTCTCCTAGCTTCTTGCAATTACTTAAAGCACTACTTATCAGCTAAGTTCTGCTGCTTTACTGACCAGATTCACATTTTTTGCTCCAAAGTCCCAAAGATTTGAAAAATATCTCAAAGGGGAAAACTATGATCTAATGACATATAATTATTTATCAAAAATAAAACATCAGAGTAACATGTTAATCAAATCTTAGTCCAGAAAGAAAGACTGAGAAGCCTAAGAAGAAGGAGATTTAAGCTAAGGAAAGAGTACTACAGGTCATAATTCATATGAGGGACATCAGATTACCATTATTAGAATATTAGATTGCTATCAAACAAAAATTAATTGGGGGAAGTGAGGCTCAAGAGGAAGAGGATATATGTATACTTATAGCTGATTCACATTGTTGTACAGAAGAAACTAATACAACATTGTAGAGCGATTATCCTCTAAAAAAATCCTACAATAAACCATGATGGAAAAGAATATTTAAAAAAGAATATGTATATAACCAAATCACTTTGCTATATCACAGGAATTAAGAACCATGTAAATCAACTATACTTCAATAGAAATAAATAAGTAAATAAGCATATGAAAAGAGTCTGGGTAGGTTATTTTAATAACCCAATGAAATTTAACAGACACTTTTTAATGCCTTTTGTAAGAAACGCTTTCTTACTCTTGAATAAGAGCTATCCATTATGGTTCTTGATCCTATTTCACTTGTTTTCAATGAGAAAAATCACGTTTTTCTGTAGTGAGTTCTCACAGGAAAGCTTGCTTAGATTCTGCTTCCTCTGCAGGAAAAGCAAGAAAGTCCCTACTGCAGAGTGTTCTGACACCAATTTTTGAGACCTGGTTTTCTGACCTGTAAAAAACAGGGACTTTCGGGTAGCTCAGCTGATAAAGAATCTGCCTGCAATGCAGGAAACTCTGGTTCGATTCCTGGGTTGGGAAGGTGCCGGGAGAAGGGATAGGCTACCCACTCCAGTATTCTGCCTGGGAAATCCCATGGACAGAGGAGCCTTGTGGGCTATTGCCCATGGGGGTCACAAGAATGTCAGACATGACTTAGTGATTAAACAACAAAAAACAAAAAAGACCTGTGCTCACTAAATGCCAGTAACACCACTCTGCCAGCAGTGACAATTGAAAGCTCTCCAGACTTGCTGAATGTGCCCTGGGGGAATAAAATCACTTCTAGATTAAAACTATTGCCTTAAAGAAATTTTAAACCAGTGGGAGACAACTGAGAAGTTGATAGATGCTCTATATAATGCAAAAAGTATGGTGAATGGGGAATGCAGACATTATTGGAAAAACAAACAGGAATACTTAGCTGACTTTTAGATCCAGAATGGGTGCAGATATGGTTTTGATGGAGTCAGAGTTGATTTTGAACTGAAAGTGGGATTTTGTACCCTCACAAGTGAGATTCAGTATGTGTAGCAAGAATTGCATGAGATCTGAAATCAGACTGGGTTCAAACCCCAGCTCCATCACTACTAGCAAGGTGAATTTGGATAGTTGATTTTTACCCTGATATTCCCTCAGGGGAAAATCAGAATACCTTCTTCAAAACTTCTTGTACAGATAGAATTAGGGAACCATGGGGCAAGCTTTGCTCAAGGCCTGCATGCAATAAGCATTCAAGAGATACTGAATATCAGTTCTGTTGTCAGTGTTGTTAATAGTCCTGCAGAAATTCTCTCAACAGGTTTATTCTAAAAGGATATCAAGTCCCCAGGTTTGGAAATAAACAGTTCTACTTGGAGGGTGTGCCTGGGGTGTGGTCAGGTTTCCAGCTGCCTCAGTTTTCCAACAAGGAAGTCGTTTGGAAAGGTGCCTTTGGCTTAGACTCCAGCTGAAGATCTTGGCTACAGGGAAGAATCCTGTGAAAGTTATTGGAGAGGTGAGAGATGTCCATTAAAAAATATACACTGTCTGGTTTTTTCACACACTTCTAAAATAGAGAGATACCAGAAGCACTTTAAGAAATATGAAAAGAAGGCCTGAATGTTACCCTGAAAAGAGAAATTCAGAGACTCAGTAAGTGTATATACCAGATGAGACAACCAAATGAGGTCTCATGCTGCTGCTGGTAAGTTGCTTCAGTCGTGTCCGGCTCTGTGCTACCCCATAGACGACAGCCCACCAAGCTTCTTTGTCCCTGGGATTCTCCAGGCAAGAATACTGGAGTGGGTTGCCATTTCCTTCTCCAAATCTCTGAGCTTACTAAATCTACCCTGTACTAACTTACCCCAAACAAGCCTTCTGAGTATTTCTGGTTTTTTTTTTAAACTGGAACATAGCCAATTACTCTTTAAAAGACCTGAAAGAGATCTATCTTTCTTTTGTAACTCAGATCTATGAATTACAATGTTTTTATTTTATGCAAAGTATCTGAGAAAACTAGGTATTTTATGTCACTGAGTAACATGAAAAATCTATAACCATAAACAAATGACACAGTGTCCTATATGTATAAGGTCTAGATACACATATTGGCATATCCTTCGGGACTAGTAGGTTTTCACAACAAGCTCATTTATACCCAGCAGCTACCCTCTTTCGTTGTCTGTTAATAGTTCTTAGATAGACTACTCTTTTGCTGCTATCTATTGTAATAAGTAAAGTAGATGGATTATTTATAATAAATGGCATGCTTGTATTAAATATGGTTGATCTATTATGGAAGTGATCTTTATCAGTTTGCATATGATTTGCATTGGTGACATCTGGCAGTCAATGACTTTGCAAGACTGAACATTCTTGTAGTAGGTTGCTCCTGTTTATCTCATGGTCTAATCAAGCTCTTGAAAAAGCTACATTATTTTAATGACAGCAGACAGATAAATTAATTAAATATTCTGAGTATTAAAACAGGATGGCCCCAAAATAATGCTGGACAATTACAAGGGGCCGCATCTAAACTTAGCTTCTATGGTTCCTTTCCTAAGGGAATGGTGGCTTTCTTTCTCCAGCTGGTGGGGCTGCAACTGCTATGAGCTCAAGGTCTGAGATGTTGGCTTTCCTAGGCTATTCTTTTTTTTTGAAACTTTTTATTATGCATTGGAGTATAGCCAATTAAGACAATGTTGTGATAGTTTCAGGTGAACAGCAAAGGCTCTCAGCCATACCCATAAATGCATCAATGTTCCCCCAAACTCCCCTCCCATCCAAGTTGCCACATAACATGTTAAGTTCCATGTGCTCTACAGTAGGTCCTTATTGGTTTTATCTATTTTAAATATAGCAGTGTGTGCATGTCCATCCCAAATCCCCTAACTATCCCTTCCCCTCGCAACGATGAGTTCATTGTCTAAGTGTGTAAGTCTCTTTCTGTTTTGTAAATTCATTTGTATTTATTTTTAGATTCCACATATAAAGGATGTCATACGATATTTCTCTTTCTCTTCCTAGACCACTCTTAGACACAACTGACAAACTCAGACTTCTTAGATTTAGGTCTGTGCTATTCAGTACAGTAACCCCCAACCATATATGGCTGTAAAGCACTTGAAATCAAGCAAATCTGAACTGAGATTGCTGAAAGTGTAAATTATGCACTGTATTTCAAAGTTTTTGCATGAAAAACAGGTAAAATATTTTAATAATTTACTTCCCATTAGGTAAACACTAAAACAATAATATTTGGATATATCAAGTTTAAAATAGACATTAAAAGTAATGTCATTATTTTTAAAAATGTGGTCACTTGACAATTTAAATTTTAATATGTAGCATGCATTAAATATTATTGGACAGGGGTGCTCTAAGCAATCTGTTTATTTTCATTTTTCCATTGATAATATTGCTCTTACCTTGTCCTAGAAGAAGGACCCACAGCACAGGTGCAGTAGAGGGCCTTAGTGTTGACATGGCACTCTGAGATTTATGTCGTCTTGTGTAGAATTTGTGGATCAACTTGATCCTTTCAAGGTCTCCACTTCAAACTCCCCTGACCCCCACTCCCACCATTTCGACTCTTTTTTTTTTTTTAAAGAGCGTTCATAGAGTAGCCTTTATTCTAGGGTCAGTTTAGCTCTACTTTATTATTTTTTATTGAAGGATAATTACTTTACAGAATTTTGTTGTTGTCTGTCAAACCTCAACATGAATCAGCCATATGTATACATATATCCCCTCCCCCATGAACCTCCCTCCCATCTCCCACCCCATCCCACCTGATCCAGAGCCCCTGTCTGAATTTCCAAACCCCTGTTTGAGTTTCCAGAGCCATATAGCAAATTCCTGTTGGCCCTCTATTTTACATATGGTAGTATAAGTTTCCATGTTACTCTTTCCATGCATCTCACCCTCTCCTTCCCTCTCCCCATGTCCATAAGTCTATTCTCTATGTCTGCTTCTCCACTACTGCCCTGTAAATAAAATATTCAGTACCATTTTTCTAGATTCTGTATATATACATTAGAATATATTAGAATATAATATTTATCTTTCTCTTTCTGACTCACTTCACACTGTATAATAGGTTCTAGGTTCATCCACCTCATCAGAACTGACTCAAATGCATTCCTTTTTATGGCTGAGTAATATTCCATTGTGTATATATGTATATATACCACAGCTTCTTTATCCATTCATCTGTTGATGGACATCTAGGTTGCTTCCATGTTCTAGCTATTGTAAATAGTGCCACAGTGAACAATGGGATACATGTGTCTTTTTCAATTTTGGTTTCATCAGGCCTAAGAGTGGGATTGCTGGGTTATATGGTGGTTTTATTGTAGTTTTTTAAGGAATGTCCATGCCATTTTTCCATAGTGGCTGTATCAATTTACATTCCAACCAACAGTGTAAGGGTGTTCCCTTTTCTTCACACCGCCTCCAGCATTCATTGTTTGTAGACTTTTTGATGACGGCCGTTGTAGTTTTGATTTCGAAAATCCTATTGATGGAGAAGCCTGGAAGGCTGCAGTCCATGGGGTCGCTGAGGGTCGGACACGACTGAGCGACTTCACTTTCACTTTTCACTTTCATGCCTTGGAGAAGGAAATGGCAACCTACTCCAGTGTTCTTGCCTGGAGAATCCCAGGGACGGCGGAGCCGGATGGGCTGCCGTCTATGGGGTCACACAGAGTCGGACACGACTGAAGTGACTTAAAAAAAAATAATAATGAGTGATGTTGAGCATCTTTTCATGTGTTTGTTAGCCATCTGTGTCTTCTTTGGAGAAATGTCTGTTTAGGTCTTTTTCCCACTTTTTGATTGGGTTGTTTGTTTTTCTGGCACTGAGTTGTATGAGCTGCTCTAGGATTATTTTGGAAATTAATCCTTTGTCAGTTGTTTCATTTGCTATTATTTTCTCTCATTATGGGGGTTGTCTTTTCACCTTGCTTATAGTTTTCTTTGCTGTGCAAAAGCTTTTAAGTTTAATCAGGTCCCATTTGTTTACTTTTGTTTTTATTTCCATTACTCTAGGAGGTGGGTCATAGAGGATCTTGCTTTGACTTATATCATTGAGTGTTCTGCCTATGTTTTCCTCTAAGAATTTTATAGTTTCTGGTCTTACATTTAGGTCTTTAATCCATTTTGAGTTTGTATTTGTGTATGGTGTCAGGAAGTGTTCTAATTTCATTCTTTTACATGGAGCTGTCCAGTTTTCCCAGCACCATTTATTGAAGAGGCTGTCTTTGCCCCATTGTATATTCTTGCTTCCTTTGTCAAAAATAAGGTACTCATAGGTGCATGAGTTTATTTCTGGGCTTTCTATCTTGTTCCATTGGTCTATATTTCTGTTTTGTGCCAGTCTTGATGACTGTAGCTTTTTAGTATTTCAGATTAGAAGTCAGGAAGGTTGATTCCTCCAGCTCCATGCTTATTTCTCAAGACTGCTTTGGCTATTCAGGGTCTTTTGTGTTTCCATATGAATTGTGATATTTTTTGTTCAGTTTCTGTGTAAAAT
The DNA here is from genome assembly GCA_006410875.1 of Neotragus pygmaeus. Classification (NCBI taxonomy): domain Eukaryota; kingdom Metazoa; phylum Chordata; class Mammalia; order Artiodactyla; family Bovidae; genus Neotragus; species Neotragus pygmaeus. Next base: position 5,704 of record SJYV01045057.1, on the reverse strand, counting down.
GCCCCCAGTAATTTGATAGGGATCACACTGAATCTGTAGATTGTGTTTGGTAGTATAGTCATTTTCACAATATTTATTCTTCCTACCCAGGGACATGGAATATCTCTCCATCTGTTTATGTCATCTTTGATTTCATTCAATAGTGTCTTATAATATTCTGTGTACAATTTTCTTGTCTCCTTAGGTAAGTTTATTCCTCGATATTTAATTCTTTTTGTTGCAATGGTGAATGGGATTGATTCCTTAATTTCTCCTTCTGATTTTTCATTATTAGCATATAGAAATGTAAGTCATTTTTGTGTATTGATGTTGTATCCTGGAACTTTGCTAAATTCACTGATTAGCTCTAGTAATTTGATGACACTATCTTTAGGGATTTCTATACACAGTATCACATCATCTGCAAACAGTGAGAGCTTTACTTCTTTTCCAATCTGGATTCCTTTTGTTTCTTTTTTTTTTCTCTGATTGCTGTAGCTAGGTCTTTCAGAGCTGTGTTGACAATAGTGGTGAAAGTGGACACCCTTGTCTTGTTTCTGACCTTAGGGGGAATGCTTTCAGTTTTTTACCATTGAGAGTAATGTTTGCTGGAAGCTTACGATATATGGACTTTACTATGTTGAAGTAGGTTCCTTCTATAACCAATTTTTTGAAGAGCTTTAATCATAAATGGGTGCTGAACTTTGTCAAGGCTTTTTCTGCATCTATTGAGATTATCATATGGTTTTTATCTTTTAATTTATTAATATGGTGTATCACATTGATTGATTTGTGTATATTGAAGAATCCTTGCATTTCTGGAATAAACCCAACTTGATCATGGTATATGATCTTTTTGAGGTGTTGCTGAATTCTGTTCACTAAAATTTTGTTGAGGATTTTTGCATCTATGTTCAGCAGTAATATTGGCCTGTAGTTTTCTTTTTTGTGTTGTCTTTGTCTGCTTTTGGTATAAGGATGATGGTGGCCTCATAGAATGAGTTTGAAAGTATTCCTTCCTCTACAATTTTTTGAAAGAGTTTTAGAAGGATATACATTAGCTCTTTAAATGTTTGATAGAATTCTTCTGTGAAGGCATCCGTTCCTGGGCTTTTGTTTCTTGGGAGATGTTTGATCATAGCTTCAATTTCAGTGCTTGTAATTGGGTTGCTCATAATTTCTATTTCTTCCTGGTTCAGTCTTGGAAGATTGAACTTTTCTCAGAATCTGTCAACTTCTTACATTTGGTTATCTTTTTATTGTCATATAGTTTTTCCTAATAGTTTCTTATTATCCTTTGTATTTCTGCACTGTCTGTTGTAACCTCTCCTTTTTCATTTCCAATTTTGTTGATTTGTTCTTCTCTCTTTTTTCCTTGATGAGTCTGGCTAAAGGCTTATCAATTTTTTTTATCTTCGCAAAGAACAAGTTTTTAGTTTTATTAATCTTTGCTGTTCTTTCTTTCATTTCTGCTCAGATCTTTATGATTTCTTTCCTTCTACTAATTTTGTTTTTTGGTTTTTGTTGTTCTTCTTCTTTTTCCAGTTGTTTTAGATGTAAAGTTAGGTTGTCTATTCAATGTTTTTCTTTTTTCTCCAGGTAGGATTGTATTGCTATAAACTTCCTTCTTAGAACTGCTTTTGCTGCATCCCATAGGTTTTGAGTTGTCATGTTTTTGTTGTCATTTGTTTCTAGAAAATTTTTAATTTTCCTTTTTATTTCTTCAGTAATCTGTTGGTTATTTAGAAACATACTGTTTAATCTCCATATGCTTGTGTTTCTTACAGTTTTTTTTTCCTTATAATTAATACCTAGTCTCATAGCATTGTGGTCAGAGAAAATGCTTGATACAATTTCAATTTTCTTAAATTTACTGAGGTTTGATTTGTGACCCAAGATGTGCAGACCAAGATGTGATCTATCTTGGAGAATGTTCCATGTGCACTTGAAAAGAAGATGTATTCTTCTGCATTTGGATGGAATGTCCTGAGGATATCAATGAGATCCATCTCATGTAATGCATCATTTAAGACTTGTGTTTCCTTATTAATTTTCTGTTTTGATGATCTGTCCATTGGTGTGAAAGGGTGTTAAAGTCTCCTACTATTATTGTGTTACTGTAAATTTCTCCTTTTATGTCTGTTAGTGTTTGTCTTTTGTATTGAGTTGCTCCTATGTTGGGTGCATCAGTTCAGTTCAGTTCAGCTCAGTTGCTCAGTCATGTCCGACTCTTTGCGACCACATGAATTGCAGCATGGGCCTCCCTGCCCATCACCAACTCCCGTGCATAGATATTCATAATTGTTATGCCTTCCTCTTAGATTGATCCCTTGATCTTTATGTAATCTTATCTCTTGTAATCTTCCTTATATTAAGGTTTATTTTGTCTAATATAAGGATTGCTACTCCATCTTTCTTTTGCTTCCCATTTGCATGGAATATATTTTTCCATCCTCTCACTTTCAGTCTATATGTGTCTTGAGGTCTGAAGTGGGTTTCTTGTAAACAACATTTATTATATATGGGTCTTGTTTTTGTATCCATTCAGCCAGTCTGTGTCTTCTGGTTGAAGCTTTTAATCCATTTACATTTAAAGTAATTATTGATATCTATGTTCGTAATGGCAACCCACTCCAGTACTATTGCCTGGAAAATCCCATGAACAGGGGAGCCTGGTAAGCTACAGTCCATGAGGTCGCAAAGAGTCGGACACGACTGAGCAGCTTCACTTTACTTCACTTCATTGCCATTTTAAAAATTATTTAGGATTGATTTTGTAGATCTTTTTTCTTCTCTTCTATTTCTTGACTATATAAGTCCCTTTAACATTTGTTGTAAAGCTGGTTTGGTGGTACTGAATTCTCTTAACTTTTGCTTTCTGAAAAGTTTTTTATTTTTCCATCAATTTTGAATGAGATCCTTGCCTGCTACTGTAATCTTGATTGTAGGTTTTCCCTTTCAGTACTTTAAGTATATCCTGCTATTCCCTTCTGGTCTGCAGAGTTTCTGCTGAAAGATTAGCTGTTAAGCATATGGGGTTTCCCTTGTACGTTACTTGTTGCTTCTCCCTTGATGCTTTTACTATTCCTTCTTTGTGTTTAGTCTTTGTTAATTTGATTAGTATGTGTCTTGGCATGTTTCTCCTTGGGTTTAATCCTGTATGGGACTCTTTGTGCCTCTTGAACTTGACTATTTCCTTTTCCATGTTAGGGAAATTTTCAACTATAATCTCTTCAAAATTTTTTTCATACCCTTTCTTTTTCTCTTCTTCTTCTGGGACCCCTATAACTCAGATATTGGTGCATTTGACATCATCCCAGAGATCTCTGAGACTATCCTCAGTTCTTTTCATTCTTTTTATCTTATTCTGCTCTTCAGAAATTATTTCCACCATTTTATCTTCCAGCTCACTGATTCATTTTTCTGCTTCAGATATTCTGCTATTGATTCCTTCTAGAGTATTTTTAATTGCAGTAATTATGTTGTTTGTCTCTATATGTTTATTCTTTAATTCTTCTAGGTCTCTTTAAATTGATTCTTGCATTTTCTGCATTTTCAAGATTTTTGGTCATCTTTACTATCATTATTCTGAATTCTTCTTCAGGTAGTTTGCCTATTTCCTCTTCGTTTATTTGAACTTCTATGTTTCTTATTTGTTTCTTCATTTGTGTAGTTTTTCTCTGGCTTTTCATTATTATATATTTTTAACTTATTGTGTTTGAAGTCTTCTTTTCCCAGGCTTGATGGTTGAATTCTTTCTTCCTTTTGGTTTCTGCCCTCCTAAGATGGACAGGGAGGCCTGGCATGCTGCGATTCATGGGGTCGCAAGCTTTTTCTTCACTATCACCCAATGCTTGTGGGCTGTTGACTTGGCCAGGTTTTATTTCTATCAAGTATTGCTACACAGAGTTTGAGATACAGGGATCTATGCTGGATGGATCCCATTATTCCTGATGGATGAATCTCAACTCTACATGTCTTCTTTCATGACAACAGGACTTCAATCTCAACTATGTTTTGGACATGTTCTAATGATTATTCCAATAGAATCCCATATTCAGTGTATTCAAACTTCATGTGAACATCCATAATACTTCTCTCTCCATATCTGGCATATGATAGGCACTCAAAAAAAATTCCTGTTCTGTTTCCTTTTGTATCAAACACACTAGTTTTCATGATTCTCTTCATTTTTTATGTGAATGATACTATATGGTGAGTCATCTACACTTGAACATTCAGCATCTTTCCTCTAGTTTCCATTTTTCTGCCTGTTTTTTCCTTCAACACTATTTAACTAACTCTTATGTGTTTAAGGAAATATGTTGAGGTATAATAATTAGGAGGACACAGTTAAGCTCATCATAAATTTACAGTCTGGTAGAAAGTCAAGGAGAGAAACGAATGATAAATTAGCAAGTGCAGAGCTAAGTATAGGAGCACAGATGAGGACACTAAACCAGCTTGGGGGCGTCATAGATGTTCACCAGAGGAAAGAATAGGAGGACGACTATGCTGGGTTATGAAACACAAGTAAAAATTACCCCAGAGGAAGGTGAATGGTGACAGGAAGAGCTTTTCAGGAATTGGAAGTAAATGTGTGATGTGAACATGCCCCATTATGCTTTAGGATGGACAAGGTTTGGGGAGATAAATAGGAGAGTTCATAGGTCAAGATGATCTGTGTGTACCATGTTAAAGGGTCCATCTTGAGGGCAAATTACCAGTGATGGTTGGGATTGGGCAGGGCTATGTGACTGGTTCTGGCCAGTGGGCTATAACGGAGGGTGATAGTGAAAAGTCATTGATTGTGCTGTTTTCCAGTCTTTGTTTTCTTGCCCTATCAGTTGGAGAAACGGGGTCTTTCAGATGGTGCAGCTGGGAAAGTGAAGACCTCACTAGCCTGTATTGTTGAATTACTGTAAAAATATCAGTTATTCTGGGGGTTGTTCTGAACTGGAGCAGATAGCCCTACTGAGATTTTGGGATTATTTCTTACTACAGCAGAATATTGGCTGTCTTGATGGATATTCATTCACAGAACATCTTTCCCTCTATTTAATGTAAAATTGCTGCCACCTTCTCAATGATCTTTATATATTGTTGTTCAGTCACTAAGTCATGTCCAACTCTTTGTGACTCCATGGAATGCAGCATGCCAGACTTCCCTGTTCTTGACTATCTCCCAAAGTTTTCTCAAATTCATACCCATTGAGTCAACGATGCTGTCTAACCACCTCATCCTCTGCTACACCCTTCTCCTTTGCCTTCAATCTTTCCCAGCATCAGGGGCTTTTCCAATGAGTTGGCTCTTGGCATCAGGGGCCAAAGTATTGGGGCTTCAGCTTCAGCATCAGTCCTTCCAGAGAATATTCAGCATTGATTTTTCTTTAGGCTTGACTGGTTTAATCTTGCAGTCCAAGGGACTCTTAAGAGTTTTCTCCAACACCACAGTTTGAAAGCATCAATTCTTTGATGCCCAACCTTCTTTATGGTCCATCTGTCACATTCATACATGACCACTGGAAAAACCATAACTTGGACTATAGGGACTTTTGTCAGCAAAGTGATATCTCTGCTTTTTAATATGTTGTCTATATTTGTCATAGATTTTCTTCCAAGGATTCAGTTCAATTCAGTTGCTCAGACATGTCCCACTCTTTGCGACTCCATGAATCGCAGCACGCCAGGCCTCCCTGTTCATCACCATCTCCTGGAGTTCACT
>SJYV01045056.1:12053-45896 GCA_006410875.1 Neotragus pygmaeus | reverse complement strand
CGGTCGCCCTGCACCGATGTCTGGGCTGTTTTCTGCCGTCGGCTAGCGAAGAGTTCCGGGCTCTGTGCCTTGGTCACCGTGCACAGATTTCTGGGCTGTGTGCCTTGGTCGCCCTTCACAGTGTTTCAGGCAGTGTGTCGTGGTCGCCCTGCACCGAGGTCCGGGTTGTGTGCCTCAGTCGCCCTGCACTGAGGTACAGGCTTTGTTCTGGGGTCGACTAGCAATGACTTCTGGGCCCTGTGCCACAGTTGCTCTGCGCCAAAGTCCGGGCTGTGTGCTGTGGTGGCCATGTGCCGAAGTCCAGCATGTGTGCTGCAGTCACCGTGCACCGAGGTCTGTGCTGTGTTCTGCCCTCGGCTAGCGATGAGTTCCTAGCTCTGTACCGTGGTTGTCCTGCGCTGAGATCCCGGCTGCGTTTCACCCTCGGCTTGCATCAGTTCCGGGCTCTGTGCCACGCTCGCCCTGAGCCTAGGTCCCGGCTGTGTTTCACCCTCAGCTCGTGACGAGTTCCGGGCTCAGTGCCAGTGTTGCCCTGTGCCGAGGTCTGGCCTGTGTTCCGCGTCGGCTAGCAACAAGTTCCGTGCTGTGTGCCGCGGTCGCCCTTCACTGAGTTTCGGGATGTGTGCCACAGTTGCCCTTCACCGAGGTCCGGGATGTGTGCTGTGCTTCCTCTGTGATGAGGTCCGGCCTGTTTTCCATGGTCGCCCTGTGTGGAGGTCCAGCCTGTGTGTCGCGGTTGCCCTGTGCCAAGGTCCGGGCTGTGTTCTGCGGTTGGCTAGCGACGAGTTCCGGGCTCTGTGCCATGACTTCTCTGCGCCGAGGTCCGGGCTGTGTGCCGTGTTCATCCTGCGCCGAGCTCTGGGCTGTGTTCTGCCATCAGCTAGTGACGAGTTCTGGGCTCTGTGCCATGGTCGGTCTGCGCAGAGGTCCGAGCTGTGTGCTGAGTTTACCCTGCACCGAGGTCTGGTCTGTGTTCCACAGTTGCCTTGCACCTAGGTCCGGCCTGTATGCTGCGGTCGCCCTGCACTGAGGACCAGCCTGTGTGCCACGGTTGCCCTGCACCGATGCCCGGGCTGTGTGCCGCAGTCGCCCTTCACAGAGGTTCGGGCTGTGTTCTACAGTCGACTGGAAATTAGTTCCAGGCTGTGTGCCGCAGTCGCCCTTCGCTGAAGTTTGGGCTGTGTGCCGCAGTCGCCATGCACAGATTTCTGGGAGGTGTGTGGCGGTTGCCCTTCACTGAGGTTTGGTCTCTGTGCCACGGTCACGATGCCCCGAGGTCCGGGCTTTGTTCTGCGGTAGCCTTGCACCAAGTTCCGGGCTGTGTGCCACAGTCACTCTGCGCCAAGGTCCGGGCTGTGTGATGTGGTCGCCATCTGCCGAGGTCCGTTCTGTGTGCCAGTTTTGCCCTGCGCCGAGGTCCGGGCTATGTGCCGCAGTCACCCTGCCCTGAGGTCCTTGCTGTGTGCCAGTGTCGCCCTGCGCCAAGGTCCAGGCTGTGTGCCGCAGTTGCTCTAGCGCGAGGTAGGGCTGTGTGCTGCAGTCACCCTACACTGAGATCTGGGCTGTGTGCTTCAGTTGCCCTTCACTGAGGTATGGGCTGTGTGCCACAGTCACCCTGTGACGACGTCCAGCCTGTGTGCCGTGGTTGCCCTGTGCTGAGGTCTGGGCTGTGTACTGTGGTTGGCTAGCAATGAGTTCCATGCTCTGTGCCACAGTCGCCCTGCACAGATTTCCGGGCTGTGTTCTGTGGTCGCCCTTCACTGATGTTCGGTCTGTGTGCTGCGGTTGCCCTGCACCGAGGTCTGGGCTGTGTGCCGTGGTAGCCTTGCGCCGAGGTCCGGGCTGTGTGCTGCAGTCGCCATGCACCAATATCTGGGCTGTGTGACACGGTCACCATTTCCCGAGTTCCGTGCTGCGTGCCAGTGTCACTGTGTGCCAAGATCCATGCTGTGTGCCTTGGTTGCTCTTCTCTGAGGTTCCGGCTGTGTGCCACAGTTTCCGTGTCCCGAGTTCTGGGCTGATTTCCACCCTCGGTTTATGACGAGTTCTGGCCTCTGTGCCATGGTCCCTCTGTGACGAGGTCCGTGCTATGTGCCGTGGTCTCCCTGTGCCTTGGTCCGGGCTGTGTGCCACGGTAGCCTTGTGCCAAGGTCCAGGCTGTGTGCCGCAATCGCCATGCACCGAGGTCCGGGCTGTGTGCCACTGTCGCCCTGTGCCAAAGTCCGGTCTATGTGCCACTATCGCCCTGTGCCAACGTCCGGGCTGTGTGCAGCGGTTGCTCTGCTCCGAGGTCCATGCTGTGTGCCACAGTCACCCTGCACCGAGGTCCGGGCTGGGTTCTGTGGTCGGCTAGCGACGAGTTCCAGGCTCTTTGCCATGGTCGCTCTGCGCCAAGGTCCGGGATGTGTGCCGCAGTCACCCTGCATTGAGATCCATGCTGTGTGGCATGGTCGCCATTCACTGAGGTTCAGGCTGTGTGCCACGGTAGTCTTGCTCGATATCCATGATGTGTGCTGTGGTCATCCTGCACCTTGTTGCGGCCTGTGTGCCACGGTCGCCCTGTGCCAAAATCCTGGCTGTGTTCTGTGGTCGGCTAGCGACTAGTTCCGGGCTGTGTGCCCCAGTCGCCCTTCACTAACTTTTGGGATGTTAGCCACGGTTGTGCTTCGCCAAAGTCCAGGCTGTGTGCCCAGGTCACCCAGTGACGAGGTCCCGCCTTTTTGTCATGGTCGCCCTGCTCCAAGGTCCGGGGTGTGTTCCGCGGTTGGCTAGCGACGAGTTTCGGGCTCTGTGCTGCCGTCGCCCTGCAGAGATTTCTGGGCTGGGTGCTGCAGTCACCCTTCAATGAGGTTAGGGTTGTGTGCTGTGGTAGCCCTGTGCCTATGTCCGTGCTGTGTGCCGCAGTCGCCCAGCGCCGAGATCCGTGCTGTGTTCCGTGGTCAGCTGGTGATGAGTTCTGGGCTCTGTACCATGGTCGCCCTGCACAGATTTCCAGGCTGTGTGCCGCGGTCGCCCTTCACTGAGGTTCGGGCTGTGTGCTTTGGTCGACCTGCGCCGAGGTCTGGGCTGGGTGTAGTGGTAGCCTTGTGTCGAGGTCCGGACTTTGTGCCGTAGTCGCCCTGCAACCATGTCCTGGCTGCGTAACAATATCTCCATCTCCCAAGTTCCGTGTTGTGTGCCAGGGTCGCCCTGCTCCAAATCCGAGCTATGTGCCTCGGTTGCTCTTCTCTGAGGTTCGGGCTGTGTGCTGCACTTGCCCTGTCCTGAGGTCCAGGCTGTGTTCCGCCGTCAAAGAGTGACGACTTCTTGGCTTTGTGCCGCACTCGCCCTGCACAGATTTCCGGGCTGTGTGCCGTCGTTGCCCTGCACTGTGGTTTGGGCTATGTGCAGGGGTCGCCCCGCACCAAGTTCCGGGCTGTGTTCTGCAGTCAGCTAGTGACGAGTTCCGGGCTCTGTGCTGCGGTCGCACTGCAACGAGGTCCTGGGTGTGTGACGCATTCTCCATCTTCCAGCATCCATGCTATGTGCCAGGGTCGCCTTGCCTCGACGCCCGGGATGTGTGCCATGGTCCCCCTTCACTAAGGTTCGAGCTGTGTGCCGCAGTTGCCCTGTGTCAAAGTCTGGGCTGTTTTCCGCGGTCGGCTAGTGACGAGTTCTGGGCTGTGTGCCGCAGTCGCCCTTCACTGAGGTTCGGGCTGTGTGCCGCTGTCACCCTGTGCTGAGGTCCAGGCTTTGTGCTGCCGTTGCCCTGCGCCGAGGTCCGGGCTGCATGCTGCAGTCGCCCTGCACCGAGGTCCGGGCTTGGTTCTGCGTGGGCTAGCAACGAGTTCCTGGCTCTGTGCCATGGTCTCTCTGTGCCGAGGTCCAGGATGTGTGCCGCGGTCGCCCTTCACTGAGGTCCATGTTGTGTGCCGCGGTCGCCCTTCGCTGAGGTCCATGTTGTGTGCCGTGGTTGCCCTTCACTGAGGTTTTGGCTGTGTGCCGCGGTCGCCCTGCTCGTTGTCGGTGATGTGTGCCACGGTCGCCCTGCACCTTGTTCCGGCCTGTGTGCCACGGTGTCCCTGTGCAGAAGTCCGGGCTGTGTTCCGTGGTTTGCTATCAACGAGTTCTGGGCTGTGTGTCACGGTCACCCTTCACTGAGGTTTGGGCTGTGAGCCACTGTCGCACTTTGCTAAAGTCTGGGCTGTGTACCATGGTCACCCTGCAAAGAGGTCCGGCCTGTTTGCCATAGTGACCCTGCGCTGAGGTCCAGGCTGTGTTCCGCAATCGGCTAGCGACGAGTTCCGGGTTCTTTGCTGTGGTCGCCCTGCAGAGATTTCTGGGCTGTGTGCTACGGTCGCCCTTCAATGAGGTTCTGGCTGTGTGCTGCGGTAGCCCTGTGCCGAAATCTGTGCTGTGTGCTGTGGTCGCCCGGCGCCGAGGTCTGGGCTGTGTTCTGTGGTTGGGTGATGATGAATTCCGGGCTCTGTGCCGCAGTCTCCCTGCACAGATTTCCAGGCTGTGTGCTGCGGTCGCCCTTCACTGAAGTTCGGGCTGTGTTCTGCGGTCGCCCTGCACCGAGGTCCAGCCTGGGTGCCTATCACCATGTGCAGAGGTCCGGGGAGTGTTCCGCTGTTGCCTTCCATCGAGGTCCGTGCTGTGTGCCAGGTTCACCCCGCGTCGAGGTCCGGGATGTGTGCCGCGGTTGCCCTTCACTGAGGTTTGGGCTGTGTGTCACGGTCACCCTTCACTGAGGTTCAGGCTAAGTGCTTTGGTTGCCCTCCTCGATGTCCTTGATGTGTGCAGTGGTCACCCTGTGCCTTGGTCCAGCCTGTGTGCCACGATCGCCCTGTGCTGAGATCCGGGCTGTGTGCCGCAGTCGCCCTGTGCCGAGATCCGGGCTGTGTTACACATTCGGCTTGTGACGAGTTCCAGGCTCTGTGTCATAGTCGCTCTGCGCCAAGGTTCTGGCTGTCTGAAGCAGTCACCATCTGCTGAGGTCCGTGCTGTGTGCCAGTGTCGCACTTCGCCGAGGTCAGGGCTATTTGCTGCGGTCGCCCTGCACCGAGGTCTGGGCTGTGTTCTCCGGTCGACTAGCGACGAGTACCTGTCTCTGTGACATGGTTGCTCTGTGCAGAGGTCCGGGGTGTGTTCCACGGTCGCCATCGGTTGAGGTCCGTGCTGTGTGCCAGGGTTGCCCTGCATCGAAGTATAGGATGTGTGCCGTGGTCGCCCTTCACTGAGGTTTGGGCTGTGTGCCACAATCGCCCTTCACTGAGGTTCGCGCTGTGTGCCACAGTTGCCCTGCACGATGTCCATGATGTGTGCCGCGGTCGCCCTGCACCTTGGTCTGGCCTGCATGCCGCGGTCGTAATGTGCCAAAATCCGGGCTGTGTTCCACGGTCGACTAGCAACGAGTTCCGGGCTGTGTGCTACAATCGCCCTTCACTGTGTTTCGGGCTGTGTGCCACGGTCATGCTTTGGTGAAGTCCAGGCTGTGTACCATGGTTGCCCTGCGATGAGGTCCGGCCTGTTTGCCGTGGTAGCCCTTCACCCAGGTCCGGGCTGTGTTCCATGGTCTGCTAGCGACGAGTTTTGGGCTCTGTGCTGCAATCGCCCTTCACTGATTTTCAGGCTGTGTGCCGCGGTAGCCCTGCACCGATGTCCGGGCTGTGTGCCGCGGTCACCCGGCACCGAGGTCAGGCTTGTGTTCCGCGGTCGGCTGGCGACGAGTTCCGGGCTTTGTGCTGCGGTCGCCCTTCAGTGAGGTTTGGGCTGTGTGCAGCATTGTCCTGCGCCGAGGTCCGGGCTGTGTGCCATGATCGCTATTCACTGAAGTTCAGGCTGTGTGCCACGGTATCCCTTCACCGAGTTCTGTGCTGTGTGCGTCGGTCGCTCTTCACTCAGTTTTGGGCTGTTTGCCTCGGTCACCGTGCACCGAGGTCTGGGCTGTGTTCCGCCCTCAGCTTGCGACGAGTTCTGGGCTCTGTGCCATGGTCGCATTGTGCCAAGGTCTGGGCTGTGTGCCACGGTCACCCTGTTCTGAGGTCCGAGCTGTGTGCCGTGGTCGCCCTGCGCCGAGGTCCAGGATGTGTGCTGCTGTCACCCTGAGCCCAGGTCCGGGATGTGTGCCGTGGTCACCCTGCGCCCTGGTCTGGCCTGTGTACCACTGTCGCCCTGCACTGAGTTCCAGCCTGTGTGCCACGGTCGCCCTGCACCGAGGTCCGGATGTGTTCCACGGTCGGCTGGTGATGAGTTCCAGGCTGTGTGCCACAGTCCCCCTTCACTGAGGTTTGGGATGTGTGCTGTGGTCTCCCTGCGCCGATGTCTGGGGTATGTGCCACGGTCACATTGCACCGACGTCCGGCCTGTGTGCCGTGGTTGCCCTGTGCCGAGGTCTGGGCTGTGTTCTGCGATTGGCTAGNTGAGGTCCGTGCTGTGTGCCAGGGTTGCCCTGCATCGAAGTATAGGATGTGTGCCGTGGTCGCCCTTCACTGAGGTTTGGGCTGTGTGCCACAATCGCCCTTCACTGAGGTTCGCGCTGTGTGCCACAGTTGCCCTGCACGATGTCCATGATGTGTGCCGCGGTCGCCCTGCACCTTGGTCTGGCCTGCATGCCGCGGTCGTAATGTGCCAAAATCCGGGCTGTGTTCCACGGTCGACTAGCAACGAGTTCCGGGCTGTGTGCTACAATCGCCCTTCACTGTGTTTCGGGCTGTGTGCCACGGTCATGCTTTGGTGAAGTCCAGGCTGTGTACCATGGTTGCCCTGCGATGAGGTCCGGCCTGTTTGCCGTGGTAGCCCTTCACCCAGGTCCGGGCTGTGTTCCATGGTCTGCTAGCGACGAGTTTTGGGCTCTGTGCTGCAATCGCCCTTCACTGATTTTCAGGCTGTGTGCCGCGGTAGCCCTGCACCGATGTCCGGGCTGTGTGCCGCGGTCACCCGGCACCGAGGTCAGGCTTGTGTTCCGCGGTCGGCTGGCGACGAGTTCCGGGCTTTGTGCTGCGGTCGCCCTTCAGTGAGGTTTGGGCTGTGTGCAGCATTGTCCTGCGCCGAGGTCCGGGCTGTGTGCCATGATCGCTATTCACTGAAGTTCAGGCTGTGTGCCACGGTATCCCTTCACCGAGTTCTGTGCTGTGTGCGTCGGTCGCTCTTCACTCAGTTTTGGGCTGTTTGCCTCGGTCACCGTGCACCGAGGTCTGGGCTGTGTTCCGCCCTCAGCTTGCGACGAGTTCTGGGCTCTGTGCCATGGTCGCATTGTGCCAAGGTCTGGGCTGTGTGCCACGGTCACCCTGTTCTGAGGTCCGAGCTGTGTGCCGTGGTCGCCCTGCGCCGAGGTCCAGGATGTGTGCTGCTGTCACCCTGAGCCCAGGTCCGGGATGTGTGCCGTGGTCACCCTGCGCCCTGGTCTGGCCTGTGTACCACTGTCGCCCTGCACTGAGTTCCAGCCTGTGTGCCACGGTCGCCCTGCACCGAGGTCCGGATGTGTTCCACGGTCGGCTGGTGATGAGTTCCAGGCTGTGTGCCACAGTCCCCCTTCACTGAGGTTTGGGATGTGTGCTGTGGTCTCCCTGCGCCGATGTCTGGGGTATGTGCCACGGTCACATTGCACCGACGTCCGGCCTGTGTGCCGTGGTTGCCCTGTGCCGAGGTCTGGGCTGTGTTCTGCGATTGGCTAGCGATGAGTTCTGGGCTCTGTGCCATGGTCGTACTGCACAGATTTCCAGGCTGAGTTCCACAGTCGCCTTTCACTGAGGTTCGGGCTGTGTGCCACGGTCAACCTGCACCAAAGTCCGGGCTGTGTGCTGCAGTAGCCTTGCGCCGAGCTCTGGGCTCTGTGCCGCAGTCACCCTGCACCGAGGTCCGGGCTGTGTCCTCCGGTCAGCTAGCGACGAGTTCCTGGCTCCTTTCCATGGTTACTCTGTGCCAAGTTAGGGCTGTGTGTTGTGGTCGTCATCTGCCAAGGTCCATGCTGTGTGCCAGTGTCACCCTGCACTGAGGTCCGGCCTGTGTGCCGCTGTCACCCTGCACCGAGATCAGGACATTGTGCAGCAGTCGCCCTGCACTGAGATCCGGGCTGTGTGCTGTGGTCGACCTTCACCAAGATCCAGAATGTGTGCTGCGATCACACTGCGCTGAGATCGGGGCTCTGTGCCACGGTCGCCCAGAGCAAAAGTAGGCCTGTGTTCCGCGGTCGCCCTGCGCCCTCGTCCGGCCTGTGTGCCGTTGTCGCCACAGGCTGAGGTCAGGCCTGTGTGCCACGGTCACCCAGCGCCAGGTCCGGGCTGTGTTCCACAGTCGGGTAGCAACGAATTCCGTGCTATGTGCCGTGGTCTCCTTTCACTGAGTTTTGAGCTGTGTGCCACAGTTGCCCTTCGCCGAGGTTTGGGCTGTGTTCCACGGTCGGCTAGCGATGAGTTCTGGGCTCTTTGCCGCGGTCGACCTGCACAAATTTCTGGGCTGTGTGCTGCAATCGCCCTTCTCAGACGTTCGGGCAGTGTGCCACGGTAGCCCTGAACCGATGTCCAAGCTGTGTGCCACAGTGGCCCTGCATTGAGCTCCGGGCTTTCTGCCATGGTCACCCTGTGCCGAGGTCTGGCCTGTGTTCCACGGTCACACTGTGCTGAGGTCCGGGCTGTGTTCTGCGGTCAGATAGTGATGAATTCCTGGCTGTGTGCTGCGGTCGCTCTTCACTGAGTATCAGACTGTGTGCCATGGTCACCGTGTGCCGAGGTCCGACCTGTGTGCCACGGTTGCCCATGCCAGTGTTCCGCAGTTGTCTAGTGATGAGTTGTGAGCTCTGTGCCATGGTCGCCCTGCACAGATTTCTGGGCTGGGTGCTGCGGTCGCCCTTCACTGAAATTTGGAATGTGTGCTGCGGTTGCCCTGCGCCAAGGTCCGGGCTGTGTGACAAGGTCGCCCTGAGCAGAGGTCTGTGCTGTGTGCCTTGGTCGCTCTTCACTGAGGTTTGGGCTGTGTGCCGCTGTCACCCTGTGCCGAGGTCCGAGGTGTGTTCTGTGGTTGGCTAGCAACGAGTTCCAAGCTCTGTGCCACGGTCGCTCTGTGCCGAGGTCTGGGCTGTGTGCCGCGGTCGCCCTGAGCTGATGTCCGGCCTGCGTTCCATGGTCACCCTGTGCCGAGGTCCTGCCTGCGTGCCTCTGTCACCCAGTGCTGAAGTCCAGCCTGTGTGCCACAGTCACACTGCGCCGAGGTTCAGACTGTGTTCCACGGTCGGTTATCGTTGAGTTCCAGGCTGTGTGCTGTGGTCATCCTTCACTGAGTTTTGGGCTGTGTGCCATAGTCGCCCTTTGCCTAAGTCCGGGCTGTTTGCCTCGGTAGCCTTGTGTCGAGGTCCAGACTGTATGCTGAGTCACCCTGTGCCGATGTCCGGGCTGTGTGCCATGGTTGGCTATCGACATGTTCCAAGTTTGCTGTCACGGTTGCCCTTCACAGATTTCCGGGCTGTGTGACGCAGTAACCCTTCACTGAGATCCCGGGGTTGTGCCGCGGTCGCCTGCACCATAGTCCGCGCTGTGTTCCATGGTCGCTCTGCGCCGAGGTCCGGCCTCTGAGCTGCTGTCGCCCTGCGCTTCGGTCTGGCCTGTGTGCCACGGTCACCCTGTGCTGAAGTTCAGGCTGTGTTATGCGGTCGACTAGCGACGAGTTATGGGCTGTGTGCCGTGGTCGCCTTTCACTGACTTTTGGGCTGTGTGCCACAGTCGCCCTTCGCCGAGATCTGGGCTGTGTGTTGTCTTTGCCCTGCGATAAAATCCGGCCTGTTTACCATGATTGCCCCGCGCTGAGGTCCAGGCTATGTTCTACGGTCGGCTAGTGATGAGTTCTGGGCTCTGTGCCACGGTCGCCCTGCACAGATTCCTGGGCTGTGTGCTGGGGTCGCCCTTCAATTAGCTTCGGGCTGTGTGCCACAGTAGCCCTGTGCCGATGTCCGAGCTGTGTGCCGTGTTCACCTGCCCTGAGGTCCGGGATGTTTCGGCCCTCGGGTTGCGACGAGTTCCGGACTCTGTTCTACGGTCGCTCTGTGCCGAGTTCCGTGCTGCGTGCCACGGTAGCCTTCTGCAGAGGTCCGTGCTCTGTGCCGCAGTCGCACTGCGCCGAGGCCCTGGCTGTGTGCCGCGGTCACCCTGAGCTGAGGTCTGGCCTGTGTTCCGCGGTCACCCTGCACCGAGGTCCAGGCTGTGTTTCGAGGTCGCCCTGCGCCGAGATTCAGGCTGAGTTCCTTGGTCAGCTAGCGACGAGTTCTGGGCTCTGTACCACGGTCGCCTTGCACAGGTTTCCAGGCGGTGTGCCACAGTCACCCTGCACCGAGGTCTGGGCTGTGTTCCGTGGTTGGCTGGCGACGAGTTCTGGGCTGTGTGTCGCAGTCACCCTTCACTGAGGTTTGATCTGTGTGTCTCGGTCGCTCTGCACCTAGGTCCAGGCTGTGTGCTGCGGTCGGCTGGCAATGAATTCCGGGCTGTGTGCTGCAGTCGCCC
Organism: Neotragus pygmaeus; assembly: GCA_006410875.1. Classification (NCBI taxonomy): domain Eukaryota; kingdom Metazoa; phylum Chordata; class Mammalia; order Artiodactyla; family Bovidae; genus Neotragus; species Neotragus pygmaeus. The sequence goes on along the minus strand of SJYV01045056.1, from coordinate 35,424 downwards.
TTCACTGAGGTTCGGGCTGTGTGCTGAGGGCAACCTGCACCAAGGTTTCAGGCTGTGTGCTGTGGTAGCCTTGCTCTGAGGTCTGCGCTGTGTGCTGCAGTCAAACTGAGCTGATGTCCGGGCTGTGTGCTGCGGTCACCATCTCCCGAGGTCTGTGCTGTGTTCCAGGGTTGCCCTGCGCTGAGGTCCTGCCTGTGTGCCGTGGTCGCCCTGTGCCGAGGTCCGGGCTGTGTTCCGCAGTTGGCTAGCGACGAGTTACGAGCTCTGTGCCACGGTCTCCCTGCACAGATTTCCGGGCTGTGTGCTGCGGTCGCCCTTCACTGAGGTTCAGGCTGTGTGCTGTGGGCAACCTGCACCAAGGTTTGGGCTGTGTGCTGTGGTAGCCTGCTCTGAGGTCTGCGCTGTGTGCCACAGTCAACCTGCGCTGATGTCCGGGCTGTGTGCTGCGGTTGCCATCTCCCAAGGTCTATGCTGTGTGCCAGGTTCGCCTTGCGCTGAGGTCCGTGTTGTGTTCCTCGGTCGCTCTTCACTGACGTTCAAGCTGTGTGCCGCAGTTTTCCTGCACAGAGGTCGGGCCTGTGTACTGCCCTCGGATTGCGACCTGTTCCAGGCTCTGTGCCACGGTTACTCTGTGCCAAGGTCCAGTCTGTGTGCCGTGGTGCCTTCTGCAGAGGTCCAGGCTGTGTGCCATGGTCGCCCGGAACCGAGGTCCAGGCTGTGTGCTGCATTCACTCTGAGCAAGTCTGGCCTGTGTTCCGCAGTTACCCTTCGCCGAGGTCCGACCTGTGTGCCAAGGTTGCCCTGCACCAAGGTCGGGCCTGTTTGCCACTGTCGCCCAGCACTGAAGTCCGGCCTATGTAACACAGTCGCCCTGCGCCAAGGTCTAGGCTGTGTGCTGTGGTCGCCTGAGGACGAGTCCCTAGCTGCGTGCCGCAGGTGCCCTTTTCTGAGGTCCGGGCTGTGTGCCACAGTCGCACTGAGCCAAGGTCCGGCCTGTGTTCCACGGTCACCCTGCGCCGAGGTCCGGCCTGTGTGCTGCGGTCGCCCTGTGCTGAGGTCCGGGCTGTGTTCTGCATTTGGATAGCGACGAATTCCGAGCTATGTGCCACGGTCACCCTGCACAGATTTCCAGGCTGTGTAACATGGGCGCCCGTCACTGAGGTTCGGGCTGTGTGCCACGCTCGCCCTGCGCAAAAGTCCGGGCTGTGTGCCGTGGTTGCCTTGCGCCGAGTTCCAGGCTGTGTGCTGCAGTCGCCATGCACTGATGTCCGGGCTGAGTGCTGCAGTCGCCATCTCCCAAGATCCTTGCTGTGTGCCAGGGTCGCCCTGTGCCGAGGACCAGGCTGTGTTGCACGGTAGGCTAGCGACGAGTTCCGGGCTCTGTGCCGTGGTCACCCTGTACAGATTTCTGGGCTGTGTACCATGGTCGTCCTTCACCGAGGTCCGAGCTGGGTGCCGTGGTCACCCTGCATCAAGGAACGGCCTGTTTGCTGTGGTCGCCCTGCGCTGAGGTCCGGGCTGTGTTGCACGGTCAGCTAGCGATGAGTTCCTGGCTCTGTGCGACGGTCGCCCTGCACAGATTTCTGGGCTTTGTTCTGCGGTCGACCTTCACTGAAGTTCGGGCTGTGTGACGCGGTAATCCTGAGCCGATGTCCGGGGTGTGTGCCGCGGTCGCCCTGAGCCGAGATCAAGGCTGTGTTCCGCGTTCGGCTGGCGACGAGTTCCGGTCTGTTTGCCACAATCGCGCTTCACTGAGGTCCAGACTGTGTGCCGCGGTCACCATGCACTGAGGTCCGGCCTGTGTGCTGCGGTTGCCCTGTGCTGAGGTCCGGGCTGTGTTCCGCATTTGGATAGCGACGAATTCTGAGCTATGTGCCACAGTCACCCTGCACAGATTTCTGGGCTGTGTAGCACGGGTGCCCTTCACTGAGGTTCGGGCTGTGTGCCACACTCGCCCTTCGTGGAAGTCTGGGCTGTGTGCTGTGGTTGCCTTGTGCTGAGTTCCAGGCTGTGTGCTGCAGTTGCCATGTGCCGATGTCTGGGCTATGTGCCAGGGTTTCCCTGAGCCGAGGTCCATTCTGTGTGCCTCGGTCGCTCTTCACTGACGTTTGGACTGTGTGCTGCGGTCGCCATGCACCAAGGTCCGGGCTGTGTTCCACCCTCAGCTTGCAATGAGTTCTGGGATCTGTGCCATGGTCGCTCTGTGCCGAGGTCCCGGCTGTGTGCCATGGTCGCCCTGTTCCGAGGTACAGTCTGTTTGTGACAGTAGCCTTCTGCAGAGGTCCGGGCTGTGTGCCGCAGTCGCCCTGAGCTGAGGTCCGGCCTGCATTCCGTGGTCACCCTCTGCCAAGGTCCAGCCTGTTTGCCGCTGTCGCCCTGCACTGAGGTCCGTCCTGTGTGCCATGGTCACCCTGTTTGGAGGTCCATGCTGTGTTACACATTTGGCTAGTGACGAATTCCAGGCTGTGTGCCGCGGTCACCCTTCACAGAGTTTCAAGCTGTGTGCCGCTGTCGCCCTGCGCTGAAGTCTGGCTTGTGTGCCACGGTCGCCCTGCACTGAGGTCCATGCTGTGTTCCACGGTCGGCTAGCGATGAGTTCCAGGCTGTGTGCCGTGGTCGCCCTTCACTGAGTTTCAGGCCGTGTGCCACGGTCGCCCTGTGCCGAGGTCCGGGCTGTGTGCAGTGGTCGTCCTGCGCCGAGGTCCAGGCTGTGTTCCATGATCGGCTAGCGACGAGGTCCAGGCTGTGTGCCGCGGTCGCCTTGTGCCGAGGTCCAGGGTGTGTTCCGTGGTAGGCTAGCCCTGATTTCCGGGGTGTGTGCCGTGGTCGCCCTTCACTGACTTTTAGGCTGTGTGCCGTGGTCGCCCTGCGCTGAGTCCGGCCTCTGTTCTGCGGTCACCCTGCGCTGAATTCCACGCTGTGTTCTGCAGTCAGCTAGTGATGAGTTCCCGGCTGTGTGCCTCACTGGCCCTTCACTGACTTTCTGGCCATGTGCCACGGTCTCCCTTCGCCGATGTCCGTGATGTGTGCCGTGTTCGCCCTGCAACAAGGTCCGGCCTGTTTGCCGTGTATGCCCTGCGCCGAGGTCCAGGCTGTGTTCCGCGGTCGGCTAGCGACGAGTTCCGGGCTGTGTGCTGCGGTCGCCCTTCACTGAGGTTCGGGCTGTATGCCACGGTCGCCCTGCACCGAGGTCTGGTCCCTGTGCCACGGTCGCCCTGCGCTGATTTTCACGCTGTGTTCTGCGGTTGGCTAGTGACGAATTCCCGGCTGTGTGCCTCAGTCGCCCTTTGAGTTTTGGGCTGTGTGCCACGGTCGCCATTTGCTGAGGTCCGAGCTGTGTGCAGTGGTCACCCTGCGCCGAGGTCCAGGCTGTGTTCCCTGGTCGGCTAGCAACGAGTTCCAGGCTGTGTGCTGCGGTCGCCCTTCACTGAGTTTCAGGCTGTGTGCTGCGGTCACCTTGCGCTGAGTCCGGCCTCTGTGCCGCGGTTGCCCTGTGCTGAATTTCACGCTGTGTTCCACGGTCGGCTAGTGATGAGTTCCCAGCTGTGTGCTTCACTCACCCTTCACTGACTTTCGGGCTGTGTGCCACGATCGCCCTTCGCAGAGGTCTGGGCTGTGTCCCGCCGTCGCCATGGGTGATGTCCGGGCTGTGTGCTGCATCACCATTTCCCGAGGTCTGTGCTGTGTACCAGGGTGGCCCAGTGCCGAGGTCCATGCTGTGTGCCTTGGTCGCTCTTCACTGACTTTTGGGCTGTGTACCACGGTTGCCCTTCACCGAGGTTTGTGCTGTGTGCCCCAGTCACCATGTGCTGATGTCTGGGCTGTGTACCGCATCGCCATATCCCGAGGTCTGTGCTGTGTGCCAGGGTCGCCCTGTGCCAAGATCCATGCTGTGTCCCTCGGTTGCGCTTCAGTGACATTCGGGCTGTGTGTCGCGGTCACCCTGCGCCAAGGTCCGGGCTGTGTTCCGCCCTTGGCTTGCGATGAGTTCTGGGCTCTGTGCTGTGATCGCTCTGTGCCGACGTCCAGGCTCTGTGTCATGGTCACCCTGTTCCAAGGTACAGGCTATGTGCCACGGTAGCCTCCTGCAGAAATCCGGGATGTGTGCTGCGTTCACCCTGAGCCAAGGTCAGGCCTGTGTTCTGCGGTAACCTTGTGCCAAGGTCCAGCCTGTGTGCTGCTGTCGCCCTGCACTGAGGTCCAGCCTGTGTGCCACGGTCGCCCAGCGCCGAGATCCAGGCTGTGTTCTGCGGTCGGCTAGCGACGAGTTCCGGGCTGTTTGCTGCGGTCGCCCTTCACTGAGTTTCAGGCTGTGTGTCGTGGTCGCCCTGTGCTGAGGTCCGGGCTGTGTTCCGTTGTTGGCTAGCAACGAGTTCCGGGCTCTGTGCCACAGTCGCCCTGCACAGATTTCTGTGCTGTGTGCTGTGATCACCCTTCACTGAGGTTCGGGCTCTTTGCCGCCGTAGCCTTGTGCCGATGTCCGAGCTGTGTGCCGCGGTCGCCCAGCACCGAACTCCGGGCTGTGTTCCGCTGTCGGCTGGCGATGAGTTCCTTGCTGTGTGCCAAGTCGCCATTCACTGAGGTTCGGGCTGTGTGCCGCGGTCGCCCTGGCTGAGGTCTGGTCTGTGTGCTATGGTAACCTTGCACTGAGCTCCAGGCTGTGTGCCTCAGTCACCCTGCGCCGTTGTCCAGGCTGTGTGCTGCGGTCGGCTGATGATGAATTCCGGGCCGTGTTGTGCAGTTGCCCTTCACTCAAGTTTGGTCTGTGTGCCGCGGTCGAACTGTGCTGAGGTCCGGGCTGTGTTCCACAGTTGGTTAGCAACGAGTTACGAGCTCTGTGCCACGGTCACCCTGCACAGATTTCTGGGCTGTGTGCCATGGTCACTGTTCACTGAGGTTCGATCTGTGTGCTGCGGGTGACCTTCGCCGAGGTTTTGGGCTGTGTGCTGTGGTAGCCTTGCTCCGAAGACTAGGCTGTGTGCCGCAGTCACCCTGCACCGATGTCCTGGCTGTGTGCCACAGTCGCCATCTCCTGAGGTCCGTGATGTGTGCCAGGGTCACCCTGCGCTGAAATCTGTGCTGTGTGCCTCATTCGCTCTTCACTGAGGTTCGGGCTGTATGCCGCAGTCGCCCTGCACCGAGGTCCGAGCTGTGTCCTGCCCTCGACTTGAGACAAGTTCCGGGCTCTGTGCCGAGGTCCCTCTGTGCTGAGGTCCAGGCTGTGTGCCACGATTGCCCTGTTCTGACGTCTGGACTATGTGCCACGGTAGTCTGCAGAGGTCCGGGCTGTGTGCCGCGCTCACCCTGCGCCAAGTCCGAGCTGTGTGCCGCAGTCGTCCTGAGCCGAGGTCTGGCTTGTGTGCCTCAGTCGCCCTGCGCCGAGGTCCGGGCTGTGTGCCGCAGTCGCCCTGTGCTGTGGTCCGGCCTGTGTGCCATGGTCGCCCTATGCCAAGGTCCGGGTTGTGTTCCACGGTTGACTAGCAATGAGTTCCATGGTCTGTGCCATGGTCGCACTGCACAGATTTCCGGTCTGTGTGCCGCGGTCACCCTTCACTGAGGTTCGGGCTGTGTGGCGCCATTGCCCTTCGGTGAGGTCCAGGCTGTGTGCCACTGTAGCCTTGCACCGATTTCCGGGCTGTGTGCCGCATTCACCATGCGCCGATGTCCGGTCTGTGTGCCTCGGTCGCTCTTCACTGAGGTTTGGGCTGTGTGCCGCAGTTGCCCTGTGCCGAGGTCCGGGCTGTGTGCTATGGTAGCCATGAACCAAGACCCAGACTGTGTTCCGTGGTCACACTGCGCTGAGGTCCGGTCCGTGTTTTGCGGTCGGCTAGCGAAGATTTCCAGGCTGTGTGCCGCGGTCGCCCTTCACTGTAGTTCGGGCTGTGTGCCGTGGTTGCCCTGCACCGAGGTCCAGGCTGTGTGCCGCAGTAGCCTTGCGCCGAGGTCTGAGCTGTGTGCTGCAGTCGCCCTGTGCTAATGTCCAGGCTGTGTGCCGCGGTTGCCATATCCCAAGGTCTGTGCTGTGTGCAAGGGTCGCCCTGTGCCGAAGTACATGTTGTACGCCTCAGTCGCTCTTCATTGAATATCTGGCTGTGTGCCACGGTTGCCTGTGCTGAGGTCTGGGCTGTTGGCCGCGGTCGCCATGAGCTTAATCCTGGCCTGTGTTCCGCAGTCGCCCTGTGTCGAGGTCCGGCTGTGTTCTGTGGTTGGCTAGCAATGAGTTCTGGGCTCTGTGTCAAGGTCGCCCTGCACAGATTTCCAGGCTGTGTGCCGCCATCACCTTTCACTGTGGTTCAGGCTGTGTGCTGCGGTCGCCCTGCACCTAGGTCCAGTCTGTGTGCCGTGGTCGCCCCGCATCAGGGCCAGGCTGTGTGCCGCATTCGCCCTGTGCCGAGTTCCGTGCTTTGTTCTGCGGTCGGCTAGTGATGAGTTCCAGGCTCTGTGCCGTGGTCGCACTGTGACAAGGTCCTTGGTGTGTGCCACAGTCGTCATCTACCAACGTCCGTGCTGTGGGCCAGGGTTGCCTTGCTTCAATGTCCGGGATATGTGTCACGGTCGCCCTGAACTGAAGATTGAGCTGTGTGCCGTGCACGCCCTGCACCAAAGTCTGGCTTGTGTGCCATTGTCGCCCTGCGCCGAATTCCAGGCTGGGTTCCATGGAAGGCTGTTGATGAGTTCTGGGCTGTGTGCCGTGGTTGCCCTTAAACTGAGATTAGGGCTGTGTGCCACGGTCGCCCTGCACCGAAGTCCGGGCTGTGTGTCACAGTCGCTGTGCACCGAGCTCCGGGTTGTGTGCCACCATCGCCCTGTGCCGAAGTCCAGGCTGTGTGCCACAGTCGCCCTGCGCCGAGGTCCGAGCTGTGTTCTCCAGTTGGCTAGCGACGAGTTCCAGGCTCTGTGCTGCAGTCGCTCTGCACAGAGGTCTGGGTGTGTGCCACAGTCACCATCATTCACAATCCATGCTGTGTGCCAGGATCTCCTTGGATCGAGGTATGGGCTGTGTGCCACCGTCACCCTGTGCTGAAGTCCGAGCTGTGTGCCGCAGCCACCCTGCACTGAGGTCCGAACTGTGTTCTGCGGTTGGCTAGCGACGAGATCCAGGCTCTGTGCTGCAATCGCTCTGCACAGAGGTCTGGGTGTGTGCCACGGTCGCCATCAGTCGAGGTCTGTGCTGGGTGCCAGGGTCTCGCTGTGTCGAGGTCTGGGCTCTGTGCCATGGTCGCCCTTCACTGAGGTTCGGGCTGTGTGCCACCGTCGCCCTGCTCAATGTCCATGATGTGTACCACAGTCGCACTGCACCTTGGTCTGGCCTGTTGGCCGTGGTCGTCCTGTGCCAAAATCTGGACTGTGTTCCACGCTCTGCTTTCGATGAGTTCCGGGCTGTGTGATGCGGTCGCCCTTCACTGAGTTTCAGGATGTGTGCCACGGTCGCCCTTTGCTGAGTTCCGGGATGTGTGCCATGGTTGCCCTGCGACGAGGTCAGGCCTGTTTGCCGTGGTTGCCCTGCTCCGAGATCCAAGTTGTGTTCCGCGGTTGACTAGCGACAAGTTCTGGGCTCTGTGCCGCGATAGCCATGCCCAGATTTCTGGGCTGTGTGCCGCAGTCGCCCTTCACTGAGGATCGGGCTGTGTGCTGTGGTTGCCCTGCACCAAGGTCCAGGATGTGTGCCGCAGTCGCCGTGTGCCGAGGTCCAGGCTGTTTTCCATGGTTGGCTAGCGATGAATTCCGAGCTCTGTGCCATGGTCGCCATGCAGATATTTTGGGGCTGTGTGCCGTGGGCACCATTCACTGAGGTTCAGGCTGTGTGCCGTGGTCTCCCTGCACCGAGGTCCAGGCTGTGTGCCACGGTAGCCTTGCGCCGAGGTCCAGGCTGTGTGACTCAGTCGCCCTGAGCCGATGTCTGTGTTGTGTGCCGTGGTCGTCATCTTCCGACATCCTTGCTGTGTGCCAGGGATGCCCTGTGCAAAGGTCCGTGCTGTGTGCCCCGGTTGCTCTTCACTGAGGTTCGGGCTGTGTGCCACAGTTGCCCTGCGCTGAGGTCCAGGCTGTGTGCCGCGGTCACCCAGAGCCAAGGCCTGGCCTGTGTTCTGTGGTCGCCCTGCACTGAGGTCCGGGCTGTGTTCCACGGTTGCCTAGCTACGATTTCCAAGCTCTGTGTCATGGTCGCCATGCAGATATTTTTGGGCTGTGTGCCTTGGGCACCGTTCACTGAGGTCCAGGCTGTGTGCTGTGGTCGCACTGCACCAAAGTCTGGGCTTTTTGCCGCGGTAGCCTTGTGCCGAGGTCTGGGATGTGTGACGCAGTCACCCTGAGCTGATGTCTGGGTGGTGTGCCACGGTCGCCATCTTCCGAGATCTGTGCTGTGTGCCAGGTTTTTCCCCACCAAGGTCTGTGCTGTGTGCCTCGGTCGCTCTTTACTGAGATGCGGGCTGTGTGCCGCGGTCACCCTGCGCCGAGGTCTGGGCTGTGTTTCACCCTCAGCTTGCGATGATTCCTGTGCTCTGTGCCGCGGTCACTCTGTTCCCAGGTCCGGGCTGTGTGCCACTGTCACCCCGTTCTGAGGTCTGGGCTGTGTGCCACGGTGGTCTTCTGCAGAGGTCCGGGCTGTGTGCCGCAGTTGCCCTGCGCTGAAGTCTGGGCTGAGTGCCCCGGCCAGCCTGAGCCGAGGTCCGGCCTGTGTTCCGCGGTTGCCCTGAGCCGAGGTCTGGCCTGTGTGCAGCTGTCGCCCAGTGCTGAAGTCTGGCCTATTTAACACGGTTGCCCTGCCTCAAGTTCCAGGCTGTGTGTCGCAGTCACCCTTCACTGAGGTTTGGGTTGTGTGACAAGGTCGCCCTGCGACTAGGTCCCGACTGTGTGCCGCGGTAGCCTTGCACCAAGGTCTGCGTTGTATGCCACAATCTCCCTGTGTTGATGTCCGTGCTTTGCAGTGGTCTCCCTCTCCCAAAGTCCGTGCTGTGTGCCAGGGTCGCCCAGTGCCGAGGTCAGAGCTGTATGCCTCGGTCGCTCTTCACTGAGGTTCAGATTGTATGCCGCGATTGCCCTGAGCTGAGGTCCAGGCTATGATCCGCCCTTGGCTTGCGACGAATTCCGGGCTGTGTGCCATGGTTATCCTGTTCCGAGATCTAGACTGTGTGCCATGGTAGCATTCCACAGAGGTCCGGCCTGTGTGCCTTGTAGCCCTGCGCTGAGGTCCGAGCTGTATGCCGTGGTCGCCCTGAGCCGAGGTCCGGCCTGTGTTCCACGGTCGCCCTGCGCCGAGGTCTGGCCTGTGTGCCGCTGTTGCCCTGCGCTGAGGTTGGGCCTGTGTGCCATAGTCTCCCTGTGCCAAGGTCCAGGTTGTGTTTCTTGGTTGGCTAGCGACGAGTTCCGGGCTGTGTGCCGCGGTTGCCCTTCACTGAGTTTCGGGCTGTGTGCCACGGTCGCCCTTTGCTGAGGACCAGGATGTGTGCCGTGTTGGCCCTGCGACGATGTCCGGCCTGTTTTCCGTGTTCGGCCTGCGCTGATGTCCGGGCTGTGTTTGGTGGTCGGCTAGGGATGAGTTCCAATTTCTGTGCCGTGGTCGTCCTGCACAGATTTCCGGGCTGTGTGCCTCAGTCACCCTTCACTGAGTTTCCTGCTGTGTGCCACGGTCGCCCTGCGCTGATGTCCAAGATATGTGCCGCGGTCGCCCTGCGCCGAAGTCCAACCTCTGTGCTGTGGTTGCCCTGCACCGTTGTCCGGGCTGTGTGCCGCGGTCACCCTGCGCTGAGGTCAGGGCTATGTTCCGCGGTCGTCTGGCGATGAGTTCCAGTCTGTGTGCTGCAGTCACGTTTCACTGATGTCCAGACTGTGTGCTGAGGTCACCCTGCACCGAGGTCCAGCCTGTGTGCCACGGTCGCCCTGTGCTGAGGTCTGGGCTGTGTTCCACAATTGGATAGCGATGTGTTGCGAGCTCTGTGCCACTTTTGCCCTGCACAGATTTCCGGGCTTGCACGGTAGGCTTGCGCCGAGGTCTGTGCTGTGTGCCGCAGTAGCCATGCGCCGATGTCCGGGCTGAGTGCCACAGTCGCCATCTCCCAAGGTCCTTGCTGTGTGCCACAGTTGCCCTGTCCCGAGGTTCGGGCTGTGTTCTGCCCTCAGCTTGCGGCGAGTTCTGGGCTCTGTGCTTCGGTCCCTCTGGGACCAGATCCTTGCTGTGTACCACGGTGGCCCTGTTCCGAAGTCCAGGCTGTGTGCCGCGGTTGCCATCTCCCGAAGTCCGGGCTGTGTTCCACAGTCAGCTGGTGACGAGTTCGGGACTGTGTGCCACAGTCGCCCTTCACTGAGATTTGGGCTGTGTTCCACAGTCGCCCTGCACCGAGGTCAAGCCTGTGTGCCGCTATCACCCTGAGCTCAGGTCTGGCCTGTATGCCACGGTCACCCTGTGCCTAGGTACAGGCTGTGTTCCGTGGCTGGTTAGTGACAAGTTCCAGGCTGTGTGCCACGGTCACCCTTCACCGACGACCAGGCTGTGTTGCCGTGGTCGCCCTATGCTGAGGTCCGGGCTGTGTTCCGCGTTCGGTTAGCGACAAGTTCCTGGCTCTGTGCCGCAGTCACCCTACACAGATTTCTGGGCTCTGTGCTGCGGTTGCCCTTCACAGAGGTTCGGGTTGTGTGCCGCGGTAGCCTTGTGCTGATGTCCGGGCTTGTGCTGCGGTTGCCCGGTGATGAGATCTGGGCTGTGTTCCACAGTCGGCTGGAGACTAGTTCCGGGCTATGTGCCGCAGTCGTCCTTCACTGAAGTTCGGGCTGTATGCCACGGTCGCCCTGTGCCGAGGTTCGTGCTGTGTGGTGAGGTCTCCCTGTGCTGAGGTCTGGGCTGTGTTCCGCGGTTGGCTAGTGACGATTTCCGAGCTCTGTGCCACGGTTTCCCTGCACAGATTTCCTTGCTGCGTGCCATGGTCACCCTTCACTGAGGTTAGGGTTGTGTACCGCGGTTGCCCTGTGCCGAGGTCTGAGCTGTGTGCCGTGGTAGCCTTGTGCTGAAGTCCAGGCTGTGTGCTGCAGTCGTCCTGTGCCGAGGTCCATCTGTGTTCCACAGTCGGCTAGCAACAAGTTCCGGGCTGTATGCTGCGGTCGCTCTGCGCCAAGGTCTGGGCTGTATTATGTGGTCGCCATCAGCCGAGGTCTGTGCTATGTGCCAGTGTCACCCTGCACCGAGGTCCGGGCTGTATGCCGCCTAGCCTGGTGCTGAGGTCCGTGCTGTGTGTCAGTGTCGCCCTGCACCAACATCCGGGCTGTGTGCCGCAGTTACTCTGCACCGAGATCCAGGCTGTATGCTGCGGTCACCCTTCAGCGAGGTCCAGGCTGTGTTCTGCCATAGGCTAGTGACGAGTTCCGGGCTCTGTGCTGTGGTCACACTGCGACAAGTTCCGGGGTGTCTGCCGCAGTCGCCATCTGCAGACGTCCATGCTGTGTGTCAGGGTCGACTTTTGTCGAGGTCTGGGATGTGTGCCACGATCGCCCTTCACTGAGGTTCGGGCTGTGTGCCGCAGTCGCCCTTCACTGAGGTTCGGNCAAGTTCCGGGGTGTCTGCCGCAGTCGCCATCTGCAGACGTCCATGCTGTGTGTCAGGGTCGACTTTTGTCGAGGTCTGGGATGTGTGCCACGATCGCCCTTCACTGAGGTTCGGGCTGTGTGCCGCAGTCGCCCTTCACTGAGGTTCGGGCTGGGTGCCGCGGTCGCCCTTCACTGAGGTTCGGGCTGTGTGCCGTGGTCGCCCAGCTCGATGTCGGTGATGTGTGCCGCGGTCGCCCTGCACCGAGGTCCGGCCTGTGTCCCGCAGCCACCCTGTGCCGAATTCCGGGCTGTGTGCCACGGTCGCCATTTGCCGAATTCCAGGCTGTGTGCCGTGGTCGCCCTGTGACTAGGTCCAGGCTGTGTTCCGCGGTTGGCTAGCGAAGAGTTCCGGGCTCTGTGCCGTCGTGCCTTGCACAGAATTCTCGGCTTTGTGCTGCGGTCGTCTTTCACTGAGGTTCGGGATGTATGCTGCGGTAGCCCTGCGCTGATGTCTGGGCTGTGTGCTGTGGTCGCCCTGCGCCAAGGTCTGGGCTGTGTTTCGCGGTCGGCTGGCGATGAGTTCCAGGCTGTCTGCTGCATTCTCCCTTCACTAAGTTTGGGGCTGTGTGCCGCGGTTGCCGTGCCCCGAGGCCCGGGCTGTGATCTGCAATGAGCTAGCGACGAGTTACGTGCTCTGTGCCGCGGGCGCTCTGTGCTGAAGTCTGAATTGTTTGATACGATCGCCATTTGCCAAGGTCCGTGCTGTGTGCCAGTGTCACCTTGCCTCGAGGTCCAGGCTGTGTTCCGAGATCGCCCTGCTCCGAGGTCCCGGCTGTGTGCTGCATTCACCCTGCGCAGAGGTCTGAGCTGTGTGCCAGTGTCACCCTGCGCAGAAGTCCAGGCTGTGTGCCACAGACGGCCTGTGCCGAGATCCGGGCTGTGTGTTCAACTCAGCTTGCGACGTGTTCAGGGGTCTGTGCCGCGGTCCCTCTGTGCAGAGTTCCGGGCTATGTTACATGGTCACCCTGTTTGGACGTCTGCGCTGTGTGCCGTGGTAGCCTTCTGCAGATGTCCGGGCTGTGAGCCGCGGTCGCCCTGAGACGATGTCCGGCCTGTCTTCCGTGGTCGCCCTGTGCCGATGTCCGGCCTGTGTGCCGCTGTCGCCCTGCGCCGAGGTCCAGGCTGTGTTTCGCGGTTGGCTAGCAACAAGTTCTGGGCTGTGTGCCGCGGTCGCACTTCACTGAGTTTCAGGCTGTGTGCCAAGATCACCCTTCGCCGAGGTCCGGGCTGTGTGCCGTGTTCACCCTGCAACAAGGACCGGTCTGTTTGCCATGGTCACCCTGTGCCGAGGTCCGGACTGTGTTCCTCGGTCGGCTAGCGACGAGTTCCACGCTCTGTGCCGCGGTCGCCCTGCACAGATTTCTGGGCTGTGTGCTGCGTGGCCCTTCACTGAGGTTGAGCTGTGTGCCGCGGAAGACCTGCGCCAATATCCGGGTTGTGTGCCGTGGTTGCCCTGCCCCGAGGTCCGGGCTGTGTGCTGTGGTTGTGCTGCACCGTCGTTCGGGCTGTGTGTTGCGGTCGCCCTTCTCCCAGGTCTGGGCTGTTTGCCGGAGTCGCCCTGCACTGAGATCCGGGCTGTGTGCTGCGGTCACCCTGCAGTGAGGTCCGGGCTGTGTGCCGCAGTCGCCCTGCACTGAGGTCCGTGCTGTTTGCCAGTAACACCCTGCAACGAGGTGCGGGCTGTGTGCTGCAGTCGCCCTACACCGAGATCCGGGCAGTGTGCCATGGTTGCCCTGCACTGAGTTCCAGGCTGTGTGAGGCAGTTGCCCTGCACAGAGGTCCAGGCTGTCTGCCACGGTCACCCTGCGCCGAGGTCCGGCTTGTGTTCCGCGGTCTGCTTGTGATGAATTCCAGGCTGTATGCCAGGGTCGTTCTCCATTGAGGTCCGGGCTGTGTGCCGCGGTCGCCATCTCCCGAGTTCGGGGCTGTGTGCCACAGTCACCCTGCACAGAGGTCCATCCTGTGTGCTGCTGTCGCCCTGATCTGAGGTCTTGCCTTTATGCCACGGTCACCCTGCGCTGAGGTACGGGCTGTGTTCTGTAGCTGGCTAGCCAAAATTTCCAGCCTATGTGTCGCAGTTGCCCTTCACTGAGTTTCGCACTGTGTGCCACGGTTGCCCTTCACCGAGGTTGAGGCTGTGTGCCGTGGTCGCCCTGCGACGAGATCCAGCCTGTTGCTGTGTTCGCCCTATGCCGAGGTCCGTGCTGTGTTCCACTTTTGGCTAGCGATGAGTTCCTGGCTCTGTCCCACGGTTGCCCTGCATAGATTTCTGGGCTCTGTGCTGAGATTGCCCTTCACTGAGGTTCGGGTTGTGTGCCGTGGTAGCCCTGCGACGATGTCCGGGCTTGTGCCGAGTTCACCCGGTGCCAAGATCCGGTCTGTGTTCCACGGTCGGCTGGAGACTAGTTCCTGGCTGTGTGCCGCAGTCGCCCTTCACTGAAGTTTAGGCTGTGTGCCACGGTCTCCCTGCCCCTAGGTCCAGGCTGTGTGCCACGATCGCCCTGTGCTGAGGTCCGGGCTGTGTTCCGTGATTGGCTAGCGAAGAGTTCCGAGCTCTGTGCCATGATCTCCCTGCATGGATTTCCGTGCTGTGTGTGATGGTCGCCCTTCACTGAGGTTCGGGCTGTGTGCTGCAGTCACCCTGTGCCGAGGTCCGGGCTGTGTGCTGCGGTAACCTTGTGCCGAGGTCCAGGCTGTGTGCTGCAGTTGTCCTGTGCCGAGGTCCGGGCTGTGTCCCGCGGTTGGCTAGCGACAAGTTCCAGGTTTGTGCCACGGTCACCCTTCTCTGAGTTTCGGGCTGTGTGCCAAGACCACCCTTTGCCAAGGTCCTGGCTGTGTGCCATGTTCGCCCTGCGACGAGGACCGTCCTATTTGCCATGGTCGCCCTGCGCCGAGGTCCGGGCTGTGTTCCTCGGTCGGCTAGCGACGAGTTCCGGGCTCTGTGCTGTGGGAGCCCTGCACAAATTTCTCGGCTGTGTGCTGCATGGCCCTTCACTGAGGTTGAGCTGTGTGCTGCGGTAGACCTGCNTGCACCGAGGTCCGGGCTGTGTTCCGCCGTCGGCTAGCACTGAGTTCCATGCTCTGTGCCACGGTCGCCCTGCACAAATTTCTCGGCTGTGTGCTGCATGGCCCTTCACTGAGGTTGAGCTGTGTGCTGCGGTAGACCTGCACCAATGTCCGGGTTTTGTGCCATTGTTGCCCTGCACCGAGGTCCGAGCTGTGTGCTGTGGTCGCCCTGCACTAACGACTGGGCTGCGTTCCGCGGTCGCCCTGCTCCGAGTTCGGGGCTGTGTGCCGCAGTCGCCCTGCACCGAGATCCGGGCTGTGTGCTGCGGTAACCCTGTAGTGAGATCTGGGCTGTGTTCCATGGTCAGCTAGCGACAAGTTCCGAGCTCTGTGCCACGGTCACCCTGCACATATTTCCAGGCTTGTGCCACAGGCACCCTTCACTGAGGTTCAGTCTGTGTGCCACGGTCGCTGTGCACCGAGGTCTGTGCTGTGTGCCGTGGTAGATTTGCGCCACGTTCCAGGCTGTGTGCCGCAGTCGCTCTGCGCCAAGGTCCGGACTGTGTGATGTGGTCGCCATCTGCCGAAGTTCACGCTGTGTGCCAGTGTTGCCCTTCGTCGAGGTCCAGGCTGTGTGCTGCAGTCGCCCTCAAATGAGGTCCGGGCTGTGTGACGCAGTCCCCCTGTGCTGAGGTCCATGCTGTGTGCCAGTGTCACCCTGCACCGAGGTTGGCCTGTGTGCTGCAGTCGCCCTACACTGAGATCCGGGCTGTGTGCTGCGGTCGCCCTGCACTGAGGTCCGGGCTGTGTGCCATGGTTGCCCTGCACCAAGGTCCGGGCTGTGTTCCTCGGTCGGCTAGCAACGAGTTCCAGTCTCTGTGCTGCGGGCGCCCTGCACAAATTTCTCGGCTGTGTGCTGCNGGGGACACGGGTCTCCTGTTGAGTGTGGCAGTAACCTCGGTGTTCCTCTCGAGTGGAGACGTGTATGTCGGGATATTCTTGAGTCACTGCAAGGATGTGAAGGAACCCGTCGTGGTTCATGAGGGTTGGGGTGACTTCCTGCACGATGCCAGTTAGTACAAGTGCCTCATCTCGCCTGGAGGGGAGATCCTCCTGCTTTTTCTCGGGTTGTGGCAGGTTCCTCTCTACTTACGAAGGAGACCCCAGGTACCCACTCCTGTGCCCTCCAGAAAGGCCAGGCCCCACGTGAGTTGCCAGGGGCCTCCTGGGATTCCTTGGCATTCGGGGCCGGCTACTAAGTAGTCGTCTGGAGCTGAGGATTCCTTTCCACTGCTGACGTGGACCGTGGTGTTCCTCTGGAGGCACCCCAGGTGAGTAGGGTCTCTTCTCGAGTGGAGACATGCACGTCCGCTCTCCTCCCGAGCTGTAGACGCAGGGTCAGGCTTCCCGTCGAGGTGACAGAGAGTCTGGGGCTTCCCCTCGAGGCTTTCCCACAGGGTGGAAACACGTGCCACCATGGTGGAAGCCAATCCTCCAGGTGACAGTCGAGGCGGTACGGGGCCACCAGGTTCCTCTGGAGTGGACAGAGACATCTGGGGGTCTCGTGGAACAGGTGGCACTACACTGGAGTTCCTGTGGACAGCACCTCCTCTTGATATGCGACAGGACCATCAGAAATCCTTCCCCAATGAAGCAGAAAAAGGGACCCTCTTCTGGAGCAGAGCAGGGGGACACGGGGCTGCTCTTGAGTTGTAGAGGGACCCTCGGTGTTCCTCTCGAGTGGAGACGTGCATGTCTGGATATTCAGAATCACTGCAAGGGTATGAAGGAACCCGTCGAGGTTCGTGTGGGATGTGGTGACTTCCTGTGAGAAGCCGCAGAGGAAAAAGTTCTCTTCTCGCCTGGAGGTGAGATCCTCCTGGTTTTTCTCGAGTTGCGGCAGGTTCTTCTCGAGTTATGATGGGGATCCCAGGGACCCGCCCTTGTGCCCTCCTGAAAAGCCAGGCCCCACACGAGTTGCCAGGGGCCTCTGGGTATTCCTTGGCATTCGGGGCCTGCATCTAAGTCCTCGCCTGGAGCCTAAGGATTCCTCTCCACTGCTGACGTGGGCCGTTGGGTTCCCCTGGAGGCTCCCCATGGGAGTCGAGTCTCGTCTTGAGTAGAGAAGTGCACGTCCGCTTTCCTACTGAGCTGTAGCTGCAGGATCAGGCTTCTTGTCGAGGTAAAAGGGGGGTCTGGGGCTGCCCCTTGAGTTTTTCCAACAGGGTTGAAACACATGCCACCGTGGTGGGAGCCAATCGATCGGGGTGATATTCGAGGTAGCGCAGGGCCACCAGGTTCCTCTGGAGTGGACAGAGACATCTAGGGGTCTCGTGGAACAGGCGGCGCGACCCTCGGAGTTGTTCTGGACACTCCTGTGGAGAGCGCCTTCTCTTTAGATGCGACAGGACCGTCGGGAATCCTTCCCCGATGAGGCAGGGAAGGGAACCCTCATCTGGAGCGGAGCAGGGGGCACAGGGCTCCTCTTGAGTTGTGGCGGGACCCTCGGTGTTCCTCTCGAGTGGAGACGTGTATGTCAGGATATTCTTGAGTCGCTGCAAGGGTATGAAGGAACCCGTCGTGGTTCATGAAGGATGGGGTGACTTCCTGCGAGATGCCACAGAGGACAAGGGCCTCATCTCACCTGGAGTGGAGATCCTCCTGGTTTTTCTCGAGTTGGGGCAGATTCCTCTCGAGTTACGATGGGGACACCAAGGACCCTCTCCACTGGATTCCTCTCCACTGGATTCCTCTCCGTGGACCGTGGGGTTCCTGTAGAGGCTCCCCAGTAGAGTCAGGTCTCATCTCCAGTGGAGACGTGGACGTCCACTTTCCTCCCGAGCTGTAGCTACAGGGTCAGGCTTCCCGTCTAGGTGACACAGGGGTCTGGGGCTTCCCCTGGAGGCTTTGCCACAGGGTTGAAACACGTGCCACAGTGGTGGGAGGCAATCCTCAGGGTGACATTCGAGGCGGCACAGGGCCATTAGGTTCCTCTTGAGTGGACAGAGACATCTGGGGGCCTCGTGGAACAGGTGGCTCAACACCCAGAGTTCCTCTGAACACTCCTGTGGAGAGCACCTCCTCTTGACATGCGATGGGACCGTCGGGAATCCTTCCCCGACGAAGCAGGGAAAGGAACCCTCATCTGGAACGGAGCAGGGGTACACCGGGCTCCTCTTGAGTTGTGACAGGAAGCTCGGGGTTCCTCTCAATTGGAGACGTGTATGTCGGGATATTCTTGAGTCGCTGCAAGGGTGTGAAGGGATCCATCGATGTTCATGAGGGATGGGTGACTTCCCTTGAGATGCCACAGTGGACAAGTGCCTCTTCTCGCCTGTAGGGAGATCCTTCTGATTTTTCTCGAGTTGGCTCACGTTCCTCTCGAGTTACGATGGGGATCCCAGGGTCCCGCCCCTGTGCCCTCCAGAAAGGTCATACACCACGAGAGTTTCAAGGGGCCTCAAGGGATTCATTGAAAGACGGGGCCAGCTCCAAAGTCACCGGGTGGACCCTGAGGATTGCTCCCCATTGGACCATGGGGTTCCTCTGGAGGCTCCCCAGGGGAGTCAGATCTCGTCTCCTGTGGAGAACTGCACGTCCACTTTCCTCCCAAGCTGTAGCCACAGGATCAGGCTACCCGTCGAGGTGACACAGGGGTCTGGGGCTTCCCCTTGAGGCTTTCAAACAGGGTTGAATCACGTGCCACCGTGGTGGGAGCCAATCCTCGGGGTAACAGTCGAGGCTGTGCAGGACCACCAGTTTCTTCTGGCATGGGAAGAGACATCTGGGGTCTCCTGAAACAGGTTGCCAGAGGCCCAGATTTCCTCTGGACAGTCCTGTGCAGAGCGCCTCCACTTGAGATGCGACGGGACCATTCAGAATCCTTCCCCAACGAAGCAGGGAAAGGAACCCTCATCTTGAGGGGAGCAGGGGGACACGGGGCTCCTCTTGAGTTGTGGCGAGACCCTCGGTGTTCCTCATGAGTACAGATGTGTATGGCAGGAAATTCTTTTGTCGCTGCAAGGATGTGACCAAACCCATTGAGGTTCACAAGGAATGGGATGACTTCCCGCCAGATGCTGCAGAGGACAAGGGCCTCATCTCGCCTGAGGGGAGATACTCCTGGTTTTTCTCGAGTTGAGGATGGTTCCTTTCCAGTTATGATGGGGACCCCAGAGACCCACCCCTGGGCCCTCCGGAATGGCCAGGCTCCACGCGAGTTGCCAGGGGCCTCTGGGGATTCCTTCGCAGTCGGGGCCAGCTCCTAAGTCCTCGTCTGGTGCCTGAGGATTCCTCTCCAGTGCTGACGTGGACCGTGGTGTTCCTCTGGATGCTCCACAGGGGAGTCCGGTCTAGTCTCGAGTGGAAACGTGCATGTCCACTTTCCTCCCTAGCTGTAGCCGTAGGCTTTCCATCGAGGTGACCCAGGGGTCTGAGGCTTCTCCTCGGGGTGACAGTCGAGGCGGTGCAGGGACACCAGCTTCCTCTGGAGTGGACAGAGACATCTGAGGGTCTTGAGGAACAGGTGGCGTGGCTCCTGGAGTTCCTGTGGACCCACCTGTGGAGTTCGCCCCCTCTGAGATGCGACGGGACCATCAGGAATCCTTCCCCGACGAAGCAGGGAGAGAAACCCTCATGTCGAGCGGAGCAGGGTGACACGGGGGTCCTCTTTAGGTGTGGCGGGACCCTCAGTGTTTCTCTCGAGTATAGACGTGTATGGTGGGTTATCCTTGAGTCGCTGCAAGCGTGTGAAGGAACCCTTCGAGGTTCACAAATGATGGGGTGAGTTCCCGCGAGATGCCACAGAGGACAAGGTTCTCATCTCGCCTAGAGGGGAAATACTCCTGGTTTATCTCGATTTGTGGCAGGTTCCCCTCGAGTTAAGACGTGGACGCCAGGGACCCACCCCTGGGCCCTCCGGAATGGCCAGGCTCCACGCGAGTTCCCAGGGTCCTGTGGGAATACCTTCGCAGTCGGGGCAGGCTTCTGAGTCCTCGTCTGGAGCCTGAGGATTCCTTTGCACTGCGTGGGGTTCCTCTGGAGACTCTCCAGGGAACTCAGGTCTCATCTCGAGTGGAGACGTGTATGTCCGCTTTCCTCCCAATCTGTAGCCGCAGGGTCAGGCTTCCAGTTGAAGTGACCCAGGGGTCCAGGGCTTCCCCTCCAGGCTTTCCCACAGGGTTGACACATGTACCACCCTGTTGGGAGCCAATCCTCAGGGTGACAGTCATGGCGGCGCTGGTTCACCAGGTTCCTCTGAAGTGGACAGAGAAATCTCGGGGTCCCCTGGAACAGGTGGCACGACCCCCGGAGTTCTTCTGGACACTCATGTGGAGAGCCCCTCCTCTTGAGATGCGACGGGACCATCCAGAATCCTTCCCCGATGAAGCAGGGAAAGGAACTCTCAGATCGAGCAGAGCAGGGGGACACGGGGCACTTCTTGAGGTGTGGCCTGACCCTTAGTGTTTCTCTCTAGTCGAGACGTGTATGGCGGGATATCCTTGAGTCACTGCAAGGGTGTGAAGGAACCCATCGAGGTTCATGAGGGATGGGGTAAATTCCCGTAAGATGCCTCAGAGCACAAGGTCCTCATCTCACGTGGAGGAGAGATCCTCCTGGTTTTTCTCGAGTTGCGGCAGATTCCTCTCGAGTTACAATGGGGACACCATGAACCCGCCCCTGTGCCCTCCAGAGAGGCCAGGCTCCAAGCGAGTTGCCAGGCGCATCTGGGGATTCCTTGGCAGTCGGGGCTGGCTCCTAAGTCCTCGTCTGGAGCCTGAGGATTCCTCTCCACTGCTGACGTGGACCGTGGGGTTCCTCTTGAAGCTCCCCAGGGGAGTAGATCTCATCTCGAGTGGAGACATGCATGTCTGCTTTCCTCCCGAGCTGTAGCCGTGGAGTCAGGCTTCCCGTCGACCTGACGCAGGGGTCTGGGGGTTCCCCTCTAGAGTTTCCACAGCGTAGAAACACGTGTCACAGTGGTGGGAGCCAATCCTCAAAGTGACAGTCTAGGCGGTGCAGGGCCACCAGGTTCCTCTGGAGTGGACAGAGACATCTGGGGGTCTTGTAGAACAGGTGGCGTGACCCCCGGATTTCCTCTGGACACTCCTGTGGAGAGCGCCTCTTCTTGAGATGTGAAGGGACCATCGGGTATCCTTCCCCGACGAAACAGGGAAAGGAACCCTCGTCTCATGCGAAGCAGTGGACCCGGGTCTCCTCTTGAGTTGTGGCGAGAATCTCGGTGTTACTCTCCAGTAGAGACGTGTATGTCGGGATATTCTTGAGTCGCTTCAAGGGTGTGAAAGAACCCGTCGAGGTTCATGAGGGATGGTTTGACTTCCCACGATACGCTGCAGAGGACAAGGGCCTCATCTCGCCTGGAAGCGAGATCCTCCTGGTTTTTCTCGAATTATGGCAGGTTCTTCTCGAGTTACAATGGAGACCCCAGGGACCCGCCCCTGTGCCATCCAGAAAGGCCAGGCTCCACGTGAGTTGCCAGGCGCCTCTGGGGATTCCTTCGCAGTCAAGGCCGGCTCCTAAGTCCTCGTCTGGAGCTTGAGGATTCCTCTCCACTGCTGACATGGACCGTGGGGTTCCTCTGGAGGCAACCCAAGGGAGTCAGACCTCGTCTCGAGTGGAGATGTGCACATCCGGTTTCTTCCCGAGCTGTAGCCTCAATGTCAGTCTTCCCATCCAGGTGACACAGGTGTCTGGGATTTCACATCCAGGCTTTCCCACAGGGTAGAAACACATGCCACCGTGGGGGAGCCAATCCTCGGGGTGATATTCGAGGCGGCCCAAGGCCACCAGGTTCCTCTGGAGTAGACAGAGACATCTGGGGGTCTTGTGGAACAGGTGGCACTACACTGGAGTTCCTCTACACACTCCTGTTGAGAGTGCCTCCTCTTGAGA
The DNA here is from genome assembly GCA_006410875.1 of Neotragus pygmaeus. NCBI lineage: Eukaryota > Metazoa > Chordata > Mammalia > Artiodactyla > Bovidae > Neotragus > Neotragus pygmaeus. The sequence goes on along the minus strand of SJYV01045056.1, from coordinate 13,929 downwards.
TGTGACGGGACAGTCAGGAATCCTTCCCCAACGAAGCAGAAAAAGAAACCCTCAACTCGAGTGGAGCAAGGGACATGGGGCTCCTCTTGAGTTGTGGCCAGACCCTCGGTGTTCCTCTCGAGTAGAGACGTGTGTGTCGGGATATCCTTGATTTGCTGCAAGGGTGGCCTCAGTCAAGGCCAAGCTCCATGCGAGTTGTTAGGGGCTTCTGGGGATTCCTTCGCAGTCGGGGCCGATACCTAAGTACACGTCTGGAGGTTGCGGTTGCCTCTCCAGTGCTGACCTGGATCGTGGGGTTCCCCTAGAAACTCCACAGGGGAGTCAGGCCTCATCTCAAGTGGAGACGTGCACGTCCGCTTTCCTCCAGAGCTGTGGCAGCAGGTTCAGACTTCCCATACCGCTGACACAGGTGTCTGTGGATTTCCCTCGAGACTTTCCCACAGGGTTGAAACACGTGCCACCACAGTGCGATTCCATTCTCGGAGTGACAGTCGAGGCAGTGCAGGGAAATCAGGTTCCTCTGGAGTGGAATGAAATATTTGGGGGTCTTTTGGAATGGTGGCACGACCCCCGGTGTTCCTCTTGACTTTCCTGTGAGAGCTCATCCTCTTTGAGTTGCGACAGGAATGCTGGGAACCCTTCCCCAACGAAGCAGGGAAAGGAACCCACATCTCGAGTGAATGAGGAGGAAACGGGGCTCCTCTTGAGGTGTGGCGGGACCCTCGGTGTTCCTCTCGAGTAGAGAAGTGTATGTTGGGATATTCTTGAGTGGCTGCAAGGGTGTGAAGGAACCCTCGAGGTTCATGAGGAATGGGGTGACTTCCCGCGAGATACTACAGAGAACAAGGGCCTCACCTAGCCTAGATTGGAGATCCTCCTGGTTTTTCTTGAGTTGCGACATGTTCCTCTCTTACTCCCGGGAACCCACCCCAGTGGCCTCACTCAAGGCCAGGTTCCATGCGAGTTGTTAGGGGCCTCTAGGGATTCCTTCCCAGACGAAGCCAACTCTTATATCCCTGTCTGGAGCCTGAGGTTTCCTCTCCAGTGTTGACCTGGATCATGGGTCACCTCTACAGGCTCAACAAGGGAGTCAGGCCTCGTCTCGAGTGGAGACCTGCACGTCTGCTTTCCTCTCGAGCTGTGGCGCAGGGTCAGGCTTCACGTCGCACTGACACAGGGGTCTGTGGCTTTCCTTCGAGGCTTTCCCACAGGGTTGAAACACGTGCCACCCTGGTGTGTTTCCATTCTCGGGGTGACAGTCAAGGCAGGGCAGGGAAATCAGGTTCCACTGGAGTGGACTGAGACATTTGGGGGTCTTTTGGAATGGTGGCACGACCCCTGGAGTTCCTCTAGACATTCCTGTGAGAGCGCCTCCTCGAGTTGCAATGGGAACGCCGGGGATTGTTCCCCTACCAAGCAGGGAAAGGAACCCTCATCTCGAGTGGAGGAGGCCGAAACGGGGCTCCTCTTTAGTTGTGGCAGGACCCTAGGTGATCCTCTCGAGTAGAGAAGTGTATGTTGGGATATTCTTGAGTCGCTGCAAGGTTGTGAAGGAAACTTCCAGGTTCATGTGGGATGGGTGAATCCTCGGGAGATGCCGCAGAGGACAAGGGACTCACCTTGTTTAGAGGTTCAGTGTTCAGGTTTACAGGTTTACGGGTTTGGTGTTTGTTTTAGGGGTTCAGCGTTCAGTTTAGGGGTTTGCTGTTTGGGTTTTGGGGTTTCGTGTTCAGTTTAGGGGTTCAGCGTTTCGTTTAGGTGTTCGCTGTTTGGGTTTTGGGGTTCAATGTTCGGGTTTTGCGGTTCACTGTTTGGTTTAGTGGTTTGGCTTTCTATTTAGGGTTTTGGGGGTTCGATATTCGGTTTGGGGGTTTGG
>SJYV01045056.1:0-11477 GCA_006410875.1 Neotragus pygmaeus | reverse complement strand
GGTTTGGGGGTTTGGCATTCGGGTTTGGGGGTTCGGTCTTCCGTTTAGCATTCGGTTTAGGGGTTTGGGGGTTTGGTTTTCGGTTTGGGGGTTCAGTGTTCGGTTTTGGGGTTTAGTATTTGGGTTTGGGGGTTTGCTGTTCGGTTTAGTGATTTGGCTTTCAGTTTGGGGGTTTGGGGGTTCGGTGTTCAGGTTTGGGGGTTCGACATTTGGTTTAGGGGTTTGGGGGTTCGGCGTTAGGTTTGGAGGTTCGACATTCAGTTTAGGGGTTTGGCTTTTGGTTTAGTGGTTTGGGGGTTCAGTGTTTGGGTTTACAGGTTCAGTGTTCAGTTTAGGGGTTCAGTGTTCAGGTTTATGTGTTTGGTGTTTGGGTTTAGGGGTTCAGTGTTCTGGTTTAGGGGTTCAGGGTTTGGTTTTGGGTTCGGGGTTCAGTTTAGGGGTTCGGGGTTCAGTTTAGGGATTCATAATTCCGGGGTTCATTTTAGGGGTTTGGCATTAGGTATAGGGATTCATAATGCCAGGGTTGTTTAGGGGATCGATGTTCAGGGTTTGGGGTTTGGGTTAGAGGTTCATAATTTCAGTGTTCGTGGTTATTATTAGGAGTTTAGGGTTCATAATTTCAGAGTTTGGTTGTGGGGTTCGGGTCTGGTTTGGGGGGTTCGGGTTTGGTTATGGGGTTCGGATTCAGGGTTCAGTTTTGGGGTTGGGGTTTGGGGTTCGGGTTTGGTTTTGGGGTTCAGATTAGGTTTTGGGGTTTGGGTTTCGGTTTGGATTTGGGGTTTGGTNCGCCAATGTCCGGGTTTTGCCATTGTTGCCCTGCACCGAGGTCCGAGCTGTGTGCTGTGGTCGCCCTGCACCGACGACCGGGCTGTGTTCCGCGGTCACCCTGCTCCGAGTTCGGGCTGTGTTGCATGGTTGGGTGGTGACGAGTTCCGGGCTGTGTGCCACAGTCGCCCTTCTCTGAGGTTCGGGCTGTGTGCTGCGATCGCCCTGCGCCGAAGTCCAGCCTGTGTGCCATAGTCACCCTGTGCGAGGTCCAGGGTATGTACCTCGGTTGGCTCGCGATGAGTTCTGAGTGCTCTGCCACGGTCACCCTGCACAGATTTCCGGGCTGTGTTCAACAGTCACCCTTCACTGAGTTGCGGGCTGTGTGCCACGGTCGCCCTGTGTCAAAGTCAGGGCTATGTGCCGCGGTAGCCTTGCACCGAGGTCCGGGCTATGTGCCGCAGTCGCCCTGCGCCAATATCCGGTATGTGTGACACGGTCGCCTTCTCCTGAATTCCGTGTTGTGTGCCAGTGTCACCCCTGCACCAAAATCCATGCTGTGTGCCTCAGTTGCTCTTCTCTGAGTTTCGGGCTGTGTGCCACAGTTGCCCTGTCCCAAGGTCCGAGCTGTGTTCTGCCCTCAGCTTGTGACGATTTCTGGGCTCTGTGCCGTGGTCCCTCTGGGATGAGGTCCATGCTGTGTATCGTGGTCACCCTGTTCCGAGGTCCAGGCTGTGTGCCGTGGTAGCCTTCTGCAGAGATCGGGGCTGTGTGCCACGGTTGCCCTGTTGTTAAGTCCGGGCTGTGTGCCATGGTCCCCATCTCCCGAAGTCCGGGCTGTGTGCCGCGGTCGCCCTGTTCTGAAATCTGGCCTGTGTGCCCTGGTCGCCATCTCCCAAGGTCCGGGCTGTGTTCTGCGGTCGGCTGGTGACAAGTTCCGGGCTGTGTGCCACAGTCGCCCTTCACTGAGGTTCAGGCTGTGTTCCATGGTCGCCCTGCAATGAGGTCCGGCCTGTGTGTCGCTGTCGCCCTGAGCTGAAGTCTGGCCTGTATTCCATGGTCACCCTGAGCCGAGGTCCGGACTGTGTGCTGCCTTGGCCCGGCCCCGAGGTTCGTGCTGTGTGCAAGTGTCGCCCTGCACCGACATCCGGGCTGTGTGCCACAGTTGCTCTGCACCGAGATCCAGGCTGTATGCTGTGGTCACCCTTCATCGAGATCCGGGCTGTGTTCAGCGGTCGGCTATTGATGAGTTCCGGGCTCTGTGCCGCGGTCGCAATGTGACAAGGTCCGGGGTGTGTGCCTCAGTTGCCATCTGCCAACGTCCATGCTGTGTGCCAGAGTCGCCTTTCGTCGAGGTCTGGGATGTGTGTCGTGGTCGCCCTGTACCAAGGTCCGGCCTGTTTCCCGTGGTCGCCCTGTGCCGAAGTCCGAGCAGTGTTCCGCGATCGGCTAGTGACGAGTTCCGGGCTGTGAGCCGCGGTCGGCCTTCACTGAGGTTCGGGTTGTGTGCTGCGGTCGCCCTTTGCTGAGGTCTGGGCTGTGTGTAGCGGTAGCCCTACGCCGAGGTCCGGGCAGTGTCCCGCACTCAGCTTGTGACTTGTTACAGGTGCTGTGTCACGGTCCTCTGTGCCGAGGTCCAGGCTGTGTGACATGGTCACCCTCTTCCGAGGTCCGGTCTGTGTGCAGCGGTAGCCTTCTTCAGAGGTCCGAGCTGTTTGCCACAGTTGCCCTGCGCCGAGGTCCAGGGTGTGAGCCACGGTCGCCCTCAGCAGAGGTCCGGTCTGTCTTCTGTGGTTGCCCTCCACCGAGGTCCAGTCTATGTGCCGCGGTCGCCCTTCAGTGAGTTTCTGGCTGTTTGCAAAGATCGCCCTTCGCTGAGGTCTGAGCTGTGTGCCGTGTTCGCCCTGCGACAAGGACTGGCCTGTGTGCCACGTTTGCTGTGCGCCAAGGTCTGGCCTGTGTTCTGCAGTTGGCTAGCTACAAGTTCCGGGCTGTGTGCCGCGGTAGCCCTTCACTGAGTTTCAGGCTGTTTGCAAAGATTGCCCTTCGCTGAGGTCCAGGCTGTGTGTGTGTTTGCCCTGTGACAAGGAATGGCCTGTTTGCCATGGTCACCCTGCGCCGAGGTCCGGGCTGTGTTCTGTGGTCGGTTAGTGACGAGTTCGGGGCTCTGTGTTGCGGTCACACTGCGATGAGGTCTGGGATGTGTGCCTTGCTCGCCCTTCACTGAGGTTTGGGATGTGTGCTCTGGTCGCCCTGCACCGATGTCCGGATGTGTGCCACGGTCGACCTGCGTGGAAGTCCAGATTGTATGCCGAGGTAGCAGTGCACCGAAGTCCGGGCAGTGTTCCACAGATGGCTAGTGACGAGTTCCAGGCTGTGGGTTGCTGTCGGCCTTCACTGAAGTCCGGGCTGTGTACCACAGTCGACCTGCGCTGCGAACAGGGTTGTGTGCTGTGGTCGCTCTGCCCCGAGGTTCAGGATGTGTGCCGTGGTCATCCTGCGCTGAAGTCTGGGATGTGTGCCGTAGTCGCCTTTCACTGAGGTTCGGGCTGTGGGCCGCGGTCAACCTTCACTGAGGTTCCGTCTGTGTGCCGTGGTCGCCCTGCTTGATGTCCATGATGTGTGCCGCGATCGCCCTGCACCGAGGTCTGGCCTGTGTTCCGTGGTCACCTTGTGCTGATTTCCGGGCTGTGTGCCACGGTCCCCATTCACTGAGGTGCAGGCTGTGTATTGTGGTCGTCTTGCGACGAGTTCCGGCCTGTTTGCTGTGGTCGCCCTGGGCCGAGATCCGGGCTGTGTTCTGTGGTTGGCAAGCGATGAGTTCCGGGCTCTGTGCCATCGTGCCCTGCACAGAATTCTGGGCTTTGTGCTACGGTCGTCCTTTACTGAGGTTCGAGCTGTGTGCCGCGTTAGCCCTGTGCCGATGTCCAGGCTGTGTGCCGCGGTCGCCCTGCGTCGAGGTCAGGGCTGTGTTCTGCGGTCAGCTGGCGACGAGTTCCAGGCTCTGTGCCACAATCGCCCTTCACTAAGGTTAGGGCTGTGTGCCGCAGTCATCATGCGCCGAGGTCCGGGCTGTGATCCACGGTCGGCTAGTGACGAGTTGCATGCTCTGTGCCGCTGGGGCTCTTTGACGAAGTCTGTTCTGTTTGACACGGTTGCCATTTGCCGAGGTCCTTGCTGTGTGCCAGAGTCACCCTGTGCCGAGGTCCCAGCTGTCTGCCATAGTCACCCTGCACCGAGGTCCAAGCTGTGTTCCAGTGACGCCCTGCACCGAGTTCCAGGCTGTGCGCCACGGTCGCCCTGCGCCAAGGTCCGGGTTGTTTGCCGCACTCAGCTTGCAACGTGTTTCGTTCTCTGTGCTGCGGTCACTCTGTGCCGAGTTCTGGGCTGTGTTACACAGTCGCCCTGTTCCGAGGTCCGGGCTGTGTGCCACAGTAGTCTTCCACAGAGGTTCTCGCTGTTTGCCGCGGTTGCCTTGTGCCAAGGTCCGGGCTCTGAGCCGTGGTCGCCCTGAGCCGATATCCAGCCTGTCTTCCGCAGTCGCCTTGCGCTGAGGTCGGGCCTGTGTGCCGCTGTCACCCTGCGCTGAGGTCCAGCCTGTGTGCCACGTTCGCCATGAGCCGAGGTCCAGGCTGTGTTCCACGGCTGGTAGCGACAAGTTCTGGGCTGTGTCCCGCACTCACCCTGCACCGAGATCCGGGCTGTATGCTGCGGTCACCCTGCAGTGAGATCTGGGCTGTGTTCCATGGTCGGCTAGTGATGAGTTCCAGGCTCTGTGCTGTGGTTGAACTGCGACGAGGTCCTGGGTCTGTGCCGCAGTCGCCATCTGCAGACATCCATGCTGTTTGCCAGGGTCGCCTTTCGTCGAGGTCCAGGATGTGTGCCTTGCTCGCCCTTCACTGAGTTTCAGGATGTGTGCTGTGGTTGCCCTGCGTGGATATCTGGGATGTGTGCTACAGTTGCCCTGCGCCGATGTCCGGCCTGATGTGCCGAGGTCACAGTGTGCTGAAGTCCGGGTAGTGTTCCGCGGTCGGCTAGTCATGAGTTCTGGGCTTTGAGCCACGGTCGGCCTTCACTGAGGTCTGGCCTGTGTGCCGCGGTCGTCCCACGCTGAGGTCCGGCCTGTGTTCCGCCCTCAGCTTGCGACCTGTTCCGGGGTATGTGCTGCGGTTCCTCTGTGCCAAGGTCCGGGCTGTGTGCCGCGGTAGCCTTCTGCAGATGTCCAGGCTGTGTGCCGCGGTCGCCCTGCGCCGAGGTCAAGGCTGTGTTCTGTGGTCAGCTGGCGACGATTTTCGGGCTGTGTGCCACAATTGACCTTCACTAAGGTTGTGGCTGTGTGCCGCAGTCACCATGTGCCGAGGTCCGGGCTGATCCGTGGTTGGCTAGGGACGAGTTGCATGTTCTGTGCCGTGGTCGCCCTGTGCCAAGGTGTGGGATTTTTGCCCGGTCGCCCTGAGCCAAAGTCCAGCCTGTGTTCCATAGTCACCCTGCCCCAAGGTCTGGCCTGTGTGCCACAGTTGCCCTGCGCCAAAGTCCGGGCTTTCTGCCCGGTCGCCCTGAGCCAAAGTCCGGCCTGTGTTCCACGGTCACCCTGCCCCGAAGTCCGGCCTGTGTGCCACGGTTGCCCTGCACTGAGGTCCAGCCTGTGTGCCACCGTCACCCTGAGCCGAGGTCCGGGTTGTGTTCCTTGGTCGGTTAGCGAAAATTTCTGGGCTGTGTGATGCAGTCGCCCTTCACTGAGTTTCGGCTGTTGGCCTCGGTTGCCCTTCACCGAGGTCCGGGCTGTGTGCCGTGGTATCCCTGCGACGAGATCTGGCCTGTTTTCTGTCATCGCCCTGCGCTGAGGTCCTGGCTGTGTTTCACGGCCGACTAGCAACGAGTTCCAGTCTCTGTGCCACTGCTGTCCTGCACAGATTTCTGGGCTGTGTGCTGCGGTCGCCCTTCACTGAGGTCCGGGCTGTGTGCCGCCGTCGCCCTTCACTGAGGTTCAGGCTGTGTGCCATGGGCGACCTACACCGAGGTCCGGGCTGTGTGCTGCGGTAGCCTTGCTCCGAGGCCTGGGCTGTGTGCCGCAGTCACCCTGCACCGAGGTCCTTGCTGTGTTCTGTGGTCGGCTAACGACGAGTTCCAGGCTGTGTAATGCGGTCGCCCTTCACTGAGTTTCAAGCTGTGTGTCTCGGTTGCCCTTCGCCAAGGTCTGGCCTGTTTTCCGTGGTCGCCCTGCGCCGAGGTCCTGGCTGTGTTTCGCGGTCGACTAGTGACAAGTTCCAGGCTCTGTGCCACTGTCATCCTGCACAGATTTCTGGACTGTGTGCTGCACTCGCCCGTCACTGAGGTTCATGCTGTGTGCCGCGGTAACCCTGCGCCAATGTCCGAGTTGTGTGCCACGGCCGCCCTGTGCCAAGGTCCAGGCTGTGTTGCGCGGTCGGCTGGCGACAAGTTCCGGGCTGTGTGCCACAGTCGTCCCTCACTGACATTCGGGCTGTGTGCCGAGGTCGCCCTACTCCAAGGTCTGGGCTGTGTGCCACGGTCGCCCCGTGCACAGGTCCGGCCTGTTTGCCGTGGTCACCCAGTGCGGAGGTCCGGGCTGTGTTCCTCGGTTGGCTAGTGATGAGTTCCAAGCTCTGTGCCACGGTCGCCCTGGACAGATTTTTGGGCTGTGTGCCGCCGTCGCCCTTCACTGAGGTTCAGGCTGTGTTCCACGGTTGCACTGAGCCGCGGTCCATGCTGTGTGCCGCAATCACTCTGCGCCAAGATGCCGCCTGTGTGCCGCGGTCGCCCTGTACCATGGTCTGGGCTGTGTTCTGCCATTGGCTGGAGACGAGTTCCATCATGTTTGTCATGGTCGCCCTGTGCCGAGTCCGGGCTGTGTGCCCGGTCGCCCTGCGCCAAGGTCTGGGCTGTGTGCTGCGGTCGCCCTGCGCAGAGGTCTGGCCTGTTTGCCACGGTCACCAATGCGGAGGTCTGGGCTGTGTTCCATGGTTGGCTAAGGATGAGTTCCAGCCTCTGTGCCCTGGTTGCCCTGCACAGATTTCCAGGCTGTGTGCCACGATCTCCCTTCACTGAAGTTCGGGCTGTGTGCCATGATCGCTCTGGGCTGAGATCCGGTCTGTGTGCCACGGTAGCCTTGAACCGAGTTCCAGGCTGTGTTCTGTGGTAGCCTTGTGCCGAGGTCTGGGCTGTGTGCTGGGGTCGCCCTTCACTGAGGATCAGGCTGTGTGCCACTGTAGCCCTGCACCGATGTCCGAGTTGTGTGCCGCGGTTGCCTTGCGCCAAGGTCCGGGCTGTGTTCCGCGGTCAGCTGGTGACGATTTCTGGGCTGTGTTCCGCTGTCAGCTATGGACGAAATCTGGGCTCTGTGCCGTGGTTGCTCTGCCCTGAGATACGGGCTGTGTGATGTGGTCACCATCGGCCGAGTTCCATGCTGTGTGCCTGTGTCGCCCTGCACTGTGGTCCGGGGTGTGCCACGGTCGGCACCTCCCCAGATCCGTGCTGTGTTCCAGGGTCTCCCTGAGCCGAGGTCTGTGCTGTGTGCCTCGGTCGCTGTTCACTGAAGTTCAGGCTGTGTGCCTCGGTCACCATGTGCCGAAGCCCAGGCTGTGTTCCGCCCTCAGCTTGCGAAGAGTTCCGGGATCTGTGTCACGGTCGCTCTGTGCCGAGGTCCGGGCTGGGTGCTGTGGTTGCCATGCACCGAGTCCTGGACTGTGTACCGCAGTCGTCCTGCACAGAGGTCCGGGCTGGTTTCTGCAGTCGGCTAGTGACGATTTCTGGGCTATGTGCCACCGTCGCTCTCCGCCAGTGTCCGGGCTGTGTGATGCGCTCGCCATCTGCCAAAGTCCGTGCTGTGTGCCAGGGTCACCCTGCGCCGAGGTCCGGGCAGTGTTCTGCAGTCGCTCTTCACTTAGGTTCGGTGTGCGTGCCGCAGTCGCACTGCGCCGAGGTCCGGGCTGTGTGCAGCGGTCACCCTGCACCGAGGTCCAGGCTGTGTTCTGCGGTCGTCTAGTGATCAGTGCCAGGCTGTGTGCCTCCATCGCCCTTCACTGAGGTTCGGGCTGTGTGCCGCGGTTGCCCTGTGCCGAGGTCAGGGCTGTGTTCCGGGGTCCGCTAGCGATGAGTTCTGGCCATGTGCCATGGTCGCCCTTCACTGAGGTAGGGCTGTTTGCCACGGTTGCCCTTCACTGAGGTTCAGGCTCTGTACCGCGGCCACCTGCGTCAATTTCCGGGATGTGTGCCACGGTCGCCCTGCTCTGAAGTCCGGCCTGTGTGCCACAGTTGCCCTGCACCGAGGTCCGGGCTGTGTGCCGTGGTCACCCTGCGACAAGTTCCGGTCTGTTTGCCGTAGTCGCCCAGCACTGAAATCTGGGCTGTGTTCTGTGGGCAGCTAGTGACGAGTTCTGGGCTGTGTGCTGCGGTCGCCCTTCACAGAGGTTCGGGCTGTGTGCTGCGGTTGCCCTGCCTCGAAGTCCGGGCTGTGTGCCGTGGTTGCCATGAGCTGTGGTCTGGGCTGTGTGCCATGGTCGCCCAGCACTGAGGTCTGGGCTGTGTTCCGTGGTAAGCAGGTGACGAGTTCCAGGCTGTGTGCCGCAATCGCCCTGCACTGATTTCTGGGCTGTGTGCTGCGGTCGCCCTTCACTGAGGTTCGGGCTGTGTGCTGAAGTTGCCCTGTACAGAGGTCCTGGCTGTGTGCCGCGGTCACCCATCGCCGAGGTCCGTACTGTGTGCCAGTGTCGCCCTGCACCGACGTCTGGGCTGTGTGCCGCGGTCACCCTGCTGCGAGGTCCGGGCTGTGTGCCGCAGTCGCCGGGCACCGAGATTCGGGCTGTGTGCTGCCGTCACACTGCAGCGAGTTCCAGACTGTGTTCGGTGGTCAGTTAGTGATGAGATCTGGACTCTGTGCCGTGGCCGCACTGCGACAAGTTCCAGGATGTGTGCCACAGTCGCCATCTGCCGACGTCCATGCTGTGTGCCATGTTCCCCTTTCGTCGAGTCCTGGGATGTGTGCCGTGGTCACCCTTCACTGAGGTTCGGGATGTGTGCCACGTTCACCCTGCGCTGATGTCTGGGATGTGTGCCATGGTGGCCCTGCACCGAGGTCCGGGATGTGTGCCACAGTCACCCTGCGCCAAAGTCTGGGCAGTGTTCTGCGGTCGGCTAGTGAAAAGTTTCGGGCTGTGGGCCACTGTCGCCCTTCACTGAGTTTCGGGCTGTGTTCCGTGGTCGGCTACTGACGAGGTCCGTGCTTTGTGACTCATTCACTCTTCACTGGGGTTCGGGCTGTGTGCCGCGGTCGTCCTGCATCAAGGTCCGGGATGTGTTCTGCCCTCGGCTTGTGACTAGTTCCGGGCTCTGTGCCACAGTCGCCCTCTTCCATGGTCCGGGTTTTGTGCCGCCATAGCCTTCTGCAGATGTCCGAGCTGTGTGCCACGGTTGCCCAGTGGCGAGGTCTGGCCTGTGTTCCGCAGTTGCCTTGCACCTAGGTCCGGCCTGCATGCCATGGTCGCCCTGCACCGAGGACCGGCCTGTGTGCCGCGGTCACCCTGCACTGATGCCCAGGCTGTGTGCCATGGTCACCCTTCACTGAGATTTGGACTATGTGCCGCGGTCACCCTGTGCCGAAGTCCGAGCTGTGTGACGCAGTCACCTTGCGCTGAGGTCTGTTTTTTGTTCCACAGTCCGCTAGTGATGAGTTCCAGGTTCTGTGCCACAGTCGCCCTGCACAGATTTCCGGGCTGTGTGCCTTGGGTGCCCTTCACTGAGGTTCGGCCTGTGTTCCGTTGTCGCCCTGTGCCGAGGTCAGGGCTGTGTTCCGCGGTCGCCATCGGCTGAGGTCCCTGCTGTGTTCCGCTGTTGCCCTGCGCCGAAGTCCTCCCTGTGTGCTGCAGTCGCCCTGCGCCGAGGTCCAGGCTGTGTGCCATGGTCACCCTGCGCGGAGGTCCGGGTAGTGTTCCGCGGGCAGCTTGCGATGAATTCTGGGCTCTGTGCCGCCGTCGCTCTCTGCCGAGGTCCAGGCTGTGTGATGCTGTCGCCATCTCCCAAGTTCCGTGCTGTGTGCCAGTGTCGCCCTGCGCCAAGATCTGTGCTGTGTGTCTCGGTTGCTCTTCTCTGAGGTTTGGGCTGTGTGCCGCAGTCACACTGTCCTGAGGTCTGGGCTGTGTTCCACCCTTGGCTTGTGAGGAGTTCTGGGCTCTGTGCTGCTGTCCCACTGTGACGAGGTCCGTGCTGTGTGCCATGGTGGTCCTGCTCCGAGGTACGGGCTGTGTGCCATGGTAACCTTCTGTAGAGGTCTGGGCTGTGTGCCGCGGTCACCCTGTTCCAAAGTCCGAGCTGTGTGCCGCGATTGCCATCACCCGAGGTCCGGGCTGTATGCCGCGGTTGCCCTGTTCCGAAGTCCGGGCTGTGTGCCATGGTCGCCATCTCCTGAGGTCCGGGCTGTGTTCTCCGGTCGGCTGGTGATGAGTTCCAGATTGTGTGACACAGTCGCCCTTCACTGAGGTTCGGGCTGTGTTCCATGGTCGCCCTGCACCTAGGTCCAGCCTGTGTGCCGCTGTCGCCATTAGCTGAGGTCTGGCCTGTGTGCCACGGTCACCCTGAGCCGAGGTACGGTCTGTGTTCTGCGGTTGGCTAGCGACAATTTCCGGGCTGTGTGTCGCGGTCGTCCTTCACTGAGTTTCGGGCTGTGTGCCATGGTCGCCCTTCACCGAGGTCTGGGCTGTGTGCCGTGTTCGCCCTGTGACGGAGTCTGGCCTGTTTGCCATGGTCGCCCTATGCCGAGGTCCAGGCTGTGTTTTGCAATCAGCTAGCGACTAGTTCCTGGCTCTGTGCCACGGTCAGCCTTCACAGATTTCTGGGTTCTGTGCTGCGGTCGCCCTTCACTGAGGTTTGGGCTGTGTGCTGCAGTAGCCCTGCGCCGATTTCTGGGCTTCTGCCGTGGTCGCCCGGCACCTAGAACTGGGCTGTTTTCCACGGTCAGCTGGAGACTAGTTCTGGTCTGTTTGCCGCAGTTGCCATTCACTGAAGTTTGGGCTGTGTGCCACATTCGCCCTGTGCCGAGGTCCAGGCTGTGTGCTGCAGTTGCCCTGTGCCGAGGTCCAGGCTGTGTTCCACGGTTGGCTAGCGACGAGTTCCGAGCTCTGTGTCACGGTCTTCCTGCACAGATTTCCGTGCTGTGTGCCATGGTCGCCCTTCACTGAGGTTTGGGCTGTGTGCCGCGGTAGCCTTGTGCCGAGGTCCAGGTGTGTGCCGCAGTCGCCCTGAACCGAGGTCCAGACTGTGTTCCGCGGTCGGCTAGCAATGAGTTCTGGGCTCTGTGCCGTGGTCTCTCTGCGCCGAGGTCCGGGCTGTGTGCTGCGGTAGCCTTGTGCCAAAGTCTGGGCTGTGTGCTGCAGTCACCCTGAGCTGAGGTTCTGGCTTTGTTCCGTGGTCGGCTAGTGACAAATTCCAGGCTCTGTGGTGCAGTCGCCCTGCGCCGAGGTGTGGGATGTGTAATACAGTCGCCATCAGCCGAGGTCCATGCTGTGTGCCTGTGTCACCCTGCGCTCAGGTCCAGGCTGTATGCCACGGTCACCCGGCACCAAGGTCCATGCTGTGTGCCAGTGTCGCCCTTCACCGACGTCTGGGCTGTGTGCCGCAGTCGCCCTGCACCGATGTCCAGGATGTGTTCCGCGGTCGCCCTGTGCCGAGGTCTGGCTTGTGTCCCGCGATCGCCCTGTGCC
>SJYV01045055.1:261094-304548 GCA_006410875.1 Neotragus pygmaeus | reverse complement strand
CTTTCACTTTTCACTTTCATGCATTGGAGAAGGAAATGGCAACCCACTCCAGTGTTCTTGCCTAGAGAATCCCAGGGACAGGGGAGCCTGGTGGGCTGCTGTCTATGGGGTCGCACAGAGTCGGACACGACTGATCTGACTTAGTAGCAGCAGCAGCAGCAGGCTGAATGTGTGTGTCCTCCTCCCACCCTCTAAGTTTATAAGTGAAACCAAAATCTCCAGTGCCACGGAGATGGGGACCTTTGGTAGGTAATTAGGTCATGACGGTTGGAGCTTCATGAATGGAACTGAGACGGGCTGGGACTTGGGACCCTTTGCTGCAATATTTGCACCTGGTCTCCTTGAGTACAGAAAGACAAAGAAACTATAAGGGACTAAAAATAACTGTGCTATAATGTACAGCTGGGGCAAATTATGGACACAAGATAGGAAAAAACCAAACTGCCGCTCCTGAAGAGTTGGGAGCAAAATCAGGGTGTTGGGAGCAAACGCTGGGTACGGTGCATGCCCCTTGCACACAAAAGCACCAAAGCGGTGGGCAAACCTCCTAAACCAGCCCTCTGGCTCTACCCCTCACCCCATGCAAGGAGCCGGCTTGCCCCGCCTAGGAGAGTGAGGAAGCAAGGAAGCCTGTTACTTCTCTCCTCCAGACCCCCACCACCAGCTGCAGCAGGAGCCCCAGAAAAGCCTTGCTTGAATTTCTTGTCTGGCCTCTGATCAATTTCTATTGATTAAAGAGGCCAAGAACCTTAGTGGGTGATAAAATTAGTGCTCTTATAAGAGAAAAGGTCTCTCTCCCTCCCTCCCATGTGAGGTCAAAAGATAGTAGCCATTTGTAAGCCAAGAAGAGAGGCCTCACCAGAAACTGACTGTTGGTACCCTAATCTCAGACTTCCCCGCCTACAGAGCTGTGAACAATGAATTTCTCCTGTTTGAGTCACTGAAGTCCACGGTATTCTGATACAGCAGACATTTGGCTTCTAGTGGTTTCCAGCAAATGTTGTGTATTGACTAAATCAATATTGGAAATTCCCAATCATTGGGTCCTAGACCACAACTAGCATCTAGTAGGGAGTAAGGTTATTCCTGGAGGAAACCAGAGAGGGTGGGAGATATGTGTGAACACATGATAATATAACAGAGAGTGCTTCTCTGTATTCTAAAGTCCAATGTCCAGACTAGCGAATCAGCTGCTGTTAACTATCACCAGCACACAGGTTTTTTTTTCACATCAAAAGTTGATTGCACATTTGCAGCAACACAGATGGGCCTAGAAATTATAATACTAGGCGAGTAAGTCAGACACAGAAAGATAAACATCACATGATATTGCTTATATGCAGAATCTAAAAAAAAAAAAAAAAAAACGAATGAACTTAAAACAGAAACAGACTCACAGACTTGGAGAATGAATTTATGGTCACCAGCAGGGAAGAGTGGGTGGAAGAGAGAGATTATGAGTTTGGGATTGACACGTACACACTGTTATACTTAAAATTGATAACCAACAAGGACCTACTGTAAAAGCTGATTACATATTAAGAGGTAATTCTGAGATACTTGAAAGAGAGTTTTAATATCTCCAAGTTAATCTAAGTGAGAGCTTGCACCATCAAGAACTGCAAAGCTCTCAGTTCGTTTAGAGCGATTAACCAGGTCTACCCAGCATCTTGATTTAACCAAACCCTTTTAACATGTTGGTATGTGTCCTACATGACTCTGACCGCCTCTCAGCTTTGACACATCACAATTTCCCACAAAGGAAGCCAAAACTCAGTCACTTTGCAAGCTCACCAAGAGAGTGATTTATGTGGTGACAGAAGCTAGTGAGTCACTGAAGAATCTCCTGGGACTGATGTTGGAGTGAAAGATGAACATAACAAGTGGGTTCTGGCTCCAGTGATTCTAGAAAGCTGGCAGCATCTCAGAAAGCAAGCGGGGGGGGTTATGAGTCAGAAGACAGCGCCCCAGACGGGCCGCACGCAGCACTGCCGAGCTCTGTCATCCGGGCAGTCAGTCTCCACTCCTGTGGAATCAGCGATACCTGGTAGTCTGTGGCTAAATGACACAACAGATGTATTATACGCACAGTGTGTTATTATTTCATTATTCATTCGGCTACTTTTTGGTAGGGTAGGGAAGCTGGGCCATAGACATGAAGTGGTTTTTGTTCAGTCACTAAGCTGTGTCCGCTTCTTTGCAAGCCCATGGACTGCAGCACATCAGGCTGCTCCGCCCTCCACTGGCTCCTGGAGTTGACTCAAATTCCTGTCCACTGAGTCAGCGATGCTATGTAACCATCTCATCCTCTGCTGCTCCCTTCTCCTTTTGCAAGAAGTGATCTCTCAGAAATGATCAGGGCAATTTGATCTCCGAGGTGTCCTCGCCCACAATGTCCCCTTGAATTGGGAGGCATGTTTCATCTTCTTGTTCTCCCACTCACATTCTACTCTCTGATTTAACTGAAAGATTTCTCTCCTTTTATCTGATACCTATCTCTCGAAGTGCTCATTCATAACCCCTGTTCTTAATTTTATGTCTAAATCTGATTGTAGAATGTTGTCATCTCAATCATTTAACGTCTAAAGGTCTGGGAAAGGGCTATGAATGTTTCTGGTAGAGGGAGGGGAAATGAAGACAAGGGTTAAACCTCAATTGCTAAACTGGCAGAAGCTGAAATAAGAAAGAGCTGCTATAGAGTATAGAAGGGACATACGAAAAAGGCAAAAATCAACAAGCATTGCCTCTAGACTTTATGTTTAATTTTTTTTAGAAATGCCATTCTTTCTACTGTAACATCATCTAACATCTTTCAAAAAATATTTATTTGGCTAAGTGGCCTGCGAACTCTCAGTGTGGCACCTGAGATCTAGTTCCGTGACCAGGGATTGAACCCAGTCACCTGCATTGGGAGTGTGGAGTCTCAGCCACCTGACCACCGGGAAAGTCCCCATTATCTTTATTATATTCCTTTTCCTGGGCTTCGCCAGACCCTTTAAATCATCCATCAGTGATCTATCAGAACGTGAAGATCTCCCCAATTTTGCTTTTTTTAAACTTGTTCACAGGGAACACCATGATATTTAAGCCTTACTTCTTTTGTTTTAATAACTACTGACTTTGGCTTCAGAATTTTCTGCATTAGCTTCAGAAACTTCAGTTCAGTTGCTCAGTTGTGTCTGACTCTTTGCGACCCCATGAATTGCAGCACGCCAGGCCTCCCTGTCCATCACCAACTCCCGGAGTTCACTCAGACTCACGTCCATTGAGTCCGTGATGCCATCCAGCCATCTCATCCTCTGTCGCCCCCTTCTCCTCCTGCTCCCAAAGCCTCCCAGCATCAGGGTCTTTTCCAATGAGTCAACTCTTCACATGAGGTGGCCAAAGTATTGGAGTTTCAGCTTTAGCATCATTCCTTCCAATGAACATCCAGGACTGATCTCCTTTAGAATGGACTGGTTGGATCTCCTTGCAGTCCAAGGGACTCTCAAGAGTCTTCTTCAAAAGCATCAATTCTTCGGCACTCAGCTTTCTTCACAGTCCAACTCTCACATCCATACATGACCACTGGACAAACCATAACCTTGACTAGACGGACCTTTGTTGATAAAGTAACATCTCTGCTTTTGAATGTGCTGTCTAGGTTGGTCATAACTTTCCTTCCAAGGAGCAAGTGTCTTTTAATTTCATGGCTGCAATCACCATCTGCAGTGATTTTGGAGCCCCCAAAGATAAAGTGTGACACTGTTTCCAATCTATTTCCCATGAAGTGATGGNCCTTTAGAATGGACTGGTTGGATCTCCTTGCAGTCCAAGGGACTCTCAAGAGTCTTCTTCAAAAGCATCAATTCTTCGGCACTCAGCTTTCTTCACAGTCCAACTCTCACATCCATACATGACCACTGGACAAACCATAACCTTGACTAGACGGACCTTTGTTGATAAAGTAACATCTCTGCTTTTGAATGTGCTGTCTAGGTTGGTCATAACTTTCCTTCCAAGGAGCAAGTGTCTTTTAATTTCATGGCTGCAATCACCATCTGCAGTGATTTTGGAGCCCCCAAAGATAAAGTGTGACACTGTTTCCAATCTATTTCCCATGAAGTGATGGGACCAGATGCCATGATCTTAGTTTTCTGAATGTTGAGCTTTAGGCCAACTTTTTCACTCTCCTCTTTCCCCTTCATCAAGAGGCTTTTTAGCTCTCTTCACTTTCTGCCATAAGGGTGGTGTCATCTGCATATCTGAGGTTATTGATATTTCTCCCGGCAATCTTGATTCCAGCTTGTGCTTCTTTCATCCCAGTGTTTCTCATGATGCATATAAGTTAAATAAGCAGGGTGACAACAGACAGCCTTGATGTACTCCTTTTCCTATATGGAACTAGTCTGTTGTTCCATGTCCAGTTCTAACTGTTGCTTCCTGACCTGCACATAGGTTTCTCAAGAGGCAGGTCAGGTGGTCTGGTATTCCCACCTCTTTCAGAATTTTCCACAGTTTATTGTGATCCACACAGTCAAAGGCTTTGGCACAGTCAATAAAGCAGAAATAGATGTTTTTCTGGAACTCTCTTGCTTTTTCCATGATCCAACTTAATATTACATGTTTTATCTCTTGGCAAAATAAAACCATAAAACATTTTTTCCTTCCAAAGAATTCACAAACTGGCAATGCAACTGCAACTCTTAGGAAATGCTATAAAAAATAAGGATAACATGTACAGATGTGAGACCTGGACCATGAAGAACAGGCTGAGCATGGAAAAACTTATGCTTCAGACTGTGGTGCTGGAGAAGACTCTTGAGAGTCCCTTGGATCCTGAAAGAAATCAGTCCTGAATATTCATTGGAAGATTTGAGGCTGAAGATCCAATACTTTGGCCACCTAATATGAAGAGCTGACTCATTGGAAAAGCCCCCGATGCTGGGAAAGATTGAAGGCAGGAGGAGAAGGGGGCGACAGAGGATGAGATGGTTGTGGCACCACCGACTCAATGAACATGAGTTTAAGCAAGTTCTGAGAGATGGTGAAGGACAGGGAATCTGGCATGCTGTAGTCCATGGGGCCTCAAAGAGTTAGACACAAGTTAGTGACTGAACAACAATGTGTTCAAGATGTATCTATTAGAAGAATTATGAGGAAAAAAAATCCTGATTCAAACACACACGTGAAACAAGAATCACGATGTTGATGCCCAAAGCGCTCTGTCAGAAAACTTTTGGACACTTTACTGTTGGCTCCAGCAAACAGCTCTGGATTATCCAGGCTGCTGGAGGAAATGATGAGTATAAAGACAATCCCAACCAAATTTCCACTTCAATCTGGAATGTAAGTTATTTCTATGCAATGTGTTTCCATAAGAATATGCTCATATTTTGCACTGGGCAGTTAATCCTGAAGAGATAGGAAGACAGATTCTATACAAAAAGAATAATGCACATATAAATAATTAAACTGTTCAGCTAAATGACAGTAGTCAAAAACCACTCCCCGGTTTGAAAACAGCGACCCTGCACGGACCAGACAGAGGAGCCCCCTTTTCTGTCTCCTGCACTAGGAGGTCACCTCGGGCGGCTCCCTCCCTGTTCAGACGCCCTCCTACTAACAGGTAAGAAGTCCAGAGGAGGGACTTCCTGGTGGGCCAGTGGCGGAGAATCCGCCTTGCAGGGGACGCAGGTTTGATGCAGGGGACGCCTTGCAGGGGACGCAGATCTTAGTTCCTGGTCAGGGAACTAAGATCCCTCATGCCATGTAGCAACTAAGCCTGCCCACCACAACCAGAGAGTCTGTGCACCACAACAAAATATCCCACATAACCCAACAAAGATCCCTTGTGCTGCAACTAAGACCCAACGCAGACGAATAAATAAATAACTATAAGAAAAATAAGTTCAGAGGATGGATGGAGTGAGTGCTGGGGGAGGTGGCACTTCTGCAGAGGGCACGATTTCCAGAAAGAACGTTTGGAAATAGCTTTACCGCCTTTATGACAATAATAATCCTTATTTGTTTGTAAAATTACCCCAAAGGACAAAGATGGAAGTAAAAACCAACAGAAACCCTGCCATTTGGAGAGAACATTTGGTGAACATCTTTATAACCATCTTACTACCCATCTTTGTACATATAATGTCACATGCTGTTCTGCAATATGCTTTTATAATCACTCAGAGCACACAGATGTACATCATTTAATCAGATGATACAGTGTAACACTGTCTGTACATAACTTAGATGAAATAAACTTCGTATTTTATGGCAAGACGAGAAAAACTTAAGACACACAAATTTTTCTCTGCCATTTGGCTCTCTCTCCCCACTGCATTGTGTATGATGCCTTGCACAAACCTCCCCTTTGGCAGAAATACTTGCTCAACCGTCAAGTTGAATATTCTCCTAGCATCAACAAGTTCAGTTCAGTTCAGTCACTCAGTTGTGTCTGACTCTTTGCGACCCCATGGACTGCAGCACGCAAGGCCTCCCTATCCATCACCAACTCCCGGAGTTTATTCAAACTCGTGTCCATTGAGTCGGTGATGCCATCCAAGCATCAATGTACTCATGCACAAGCATCAGTAAGACAACTCCTCCAAGATGACATTCCTTCTTGACCTTATATGGGTCACATGACCCACCACTTTGTACTTGCAGACCAGGATTATGTAAACTGTCAATAACACATTATTTGATGTACAGCTTTCTGACTCAAAAAACTTATATAAGTCTGCTTTGACCTTTAACAGGGGGGAACAGTCCTCAGAGCTTTCTGAGGTGCTCTTCCCGGGTTATAATCCTCAATTCGGTTCCAATAAAATCTTCCCTTTCTTTCTCATTAATTTTTTGTTGACACTATTTAACCAATCCATGTGTATGCTTAGGTGCCCAACTGTCTGCAACTCTTTCCAACCCCATGGACTGTAGCCCTCCAGGGTCCTCTGTCCATGGGATTCTACAGGCAAGAATACTGGGGTGGGTTGCCATTCCCTTCTCCAGGGGATCTTCCTGACCCAGGGACTGAACCCGGGTCTCCTGCATTGCAGACAGATTCTTTACTGTCTGAGCCACCAGGGAAGCCCAACCAATCCCTACTGATGGACAAAAAATAAAATTTTTGACATTATAATAGTGTTCTGATGAAATTCTCACAGTCCTTCATTAATTGTGAGATTGTCTCCTTTGGGTAATCCCTAGAAGAGAGAGTGCTGGGTCAGAGTATGCACAATAAACATTTCGATACATATTCCAAACCACTCTTTGGGAAGACTGTAGGTTTCCACTCCAACTATCAAAAAACTGCTCACTTGCTTTAACAGTTGATAATGATACGGGATTTCAGCGACAATTAAAAACAACAATAGTCTGGATCTCAGTTTTTTTCTTCCCCAAGTGCATTGCACCAGTTTTTGGAGGCACAACTCTCGTATTTTTTTCTTTTTTTTGGCTATGCCATGCAGCTGGCAGGATCTTAGTTCCCCGACCAGGGATTAGACCTGCAGCTCCTCCTGCAGTGGAAGTGCAGGGCCTTAACCATTGGACTGCCAGGAAGCTCCTCTTGTATTATTTTTGAAGCTAAATGTCTCTTCATATACTTGACCCTTTACATGTCTCCTTTTCAGATTGCCTATTCATGTCGGTTGTGCATTTTTTTTTTTAAAGAGAGGATCCTATTTATCTGCTTTATTTTTTCTTAAAAGGGAGGCTGTTTTTTATCTTATTTTTTCAGGGAAATTAAATGTAAAACTATTAACCTTTTTTTGTTACTCAGGTAGCAAATGTTTCTCTTAATTTGTTGATCTGAAGATTTTTACCATATAGATTTTTTTTAATGCAATTAAAACTTTTATTTAATGAACTGTAGATTTTGTAATATGCTTGGCCTTCCGAAACTCACATTATATAAAATATTTGCTCCTATTTTACATGTACTTTTATGGTTTGGGAATATTTACATCTTTGATTAAAGTTATGGACTGAAATATGTTTCCCCAGACTCATGTTGAAGCCATAACCCCTGAAAACATTAATGAAGGGGAATCTCCAGGCAATAATACTGGAGTGGGTTGCCATGCCCTCCTCCAGGGGATCTTCCTGACCCAGGGATCAAACTCGAGTCCCTTTTGTCTCCTGCCCTGGCAGGCAGGTTCTTTCGCTAAGTCACTTCAGTCGTGTCCGACTCTGTGCGACCCCATAGATGGCAGCCCACCAGGCTCCCCCGTCCCTGGAATCCTCCAGGCAACAACACTGGAGTGGGTTGCCTTCCTTCTCCAATTGATGAAAATGAAAAGTGAAACTGAAGTCACTCAGTGTCCAACTTAGCGCCCCCATGAGCTGCAGCCTTTACCAGCCTTATTAAAATGGAGCGAGGAAGCCAGAAGGGGGAGCTCTCAGGCAGAACTGTGCAAGTCAATTATAGGAAGCATTTCAGTTTCAAACACCAGCAGAAAAATCCTCAACAGAAAAGAATCATCAGTTATAAGCCCCAACAGGAAAAGAGGTACATGGAATCTCCTACGAGAAATCCACTTCCCCAGCAACTTGGCCAATGAGAAACTACCATCACTCTGAACTCTCCTTTTTCTCTATAAACTAACATTCTTCTCCTTTGTGTGATGGACTTGCCCATAGTTTCTGTTGTAGCACGATCTTCCTGAATTGCAAGTCTCTGCTATTTCCAAATAAGCCCATCTTTGCTGGTAAAATAGCTGACTTTTATTTTTAAGGTCAATTTTCCCAGTCTAACTGTATTTAGAGACAGGGCCTCCACGGAGATAGCTGGCCCTCTGTATTCATGGATTTTGTGTCAGTGGATTCAACCAACAATGAACTGAAAATGTGTGGGGGGAAAAAAAGAAAAAACAGGAAGTTCCAAAAAGCAAAACTTGAATTTGCTGCACACCGGGAAGTATTTACATAGCATGTATGTTGTATTTACAATATTTACATAGCATTTACATTGTATTAGGTACTATAAGTAATCTAGAGATTTAAAGTATATGAGGAACGTCCCTGGTGGTCTGGTGGCTGAGATTCCGTGCTCCTAACGTAGGGGGCCCAGGTCCAGTCTCTGGTCAGGAAACTAGATCCCACATACTGCAACTAAGAGGTCACATGCCACAGCTAAAGACACCGCATGTCATAACTAAGGCCTGGCACAGCCAAATAAATATTTTTAAAATCTATATGATAGGAAGAGTGTGGGTTATATGCAGATACTACCCCATTTTATAAATGAAACTTGAGCATTCTTGAACTTCGGTATCTAAGAAAGGTCCTGGAAACAATCCCCTACAGATAAGAAAGAATGACTATAATTCAGGCTAGATGAGGTCATAAGGGTGGGACCTGAATCGAGCAGGATTGTGTGAGTTAATAAGAAGAGACCCTAGAAGGGTCTTCACTTGAGCATAGAGGAAAGGCTGTGTGAGGACAGAGTGAGAAGTCTGCCACAGGAGAGGCTTCAGCAGACTGCTCAAGTGTCTAAACTGGCAACTAAGTTGTCAACACCTTAATCTTGGACTTCCAGCTTCCAGAAAGGTGAGAAAATAAATTTCTGATGTTTAAGCCACATATTCTGTGGTATTCTGTTATGCCAGCCCTAGCAGACAAATATGGAGTTCCGTGGTGAATCAGCAGTAAGGAATCTGCCTGCAATGCAGGAGACCTGGGCTTGATCCTTGGATCAGGAAGATCCCCCGGAGGAGGGCATGGCAACCCACTCCAGTACTCTTATCTGGAGAATCCCACGGACAGAGGAGCCTGGTGGGCTATAGTCCACAGGCTGCACAGAGTTGGACATGACTGAAGTGACTAAGCAGCAGCAGCAGCAGACAAATACAACCCATCTGATACTTATCTGGATAATACTAGTGGTATGCAACTTTATTTTCAAAAGGGTTAGCAATTTCTAGCAACATTAATAATCTGTTCTCTACTGAGCTGAGATGCCATCTGGATTGTACTTCAAATTCCCAATACACTTGGGCCTATTTAGGGACTTCCTATTTTTTTCTGTTGATCTATTCCTAAAGGAGTATTATACATTTTTAAATGCTACAGTTTTATAATAAACTTGTGGGAATATTCTACATATATTGTGTTCAGTTGCTAAGTCATGTCCAACTCTTTGTGACCCCAGGGACTGCAGCATGCCAGACTTCCCTGTCTTCACTATTTTTCACTCAGAGTTTGTTCAAACTCATGCCCCTTGAGTTGGTGGTGCCATCTAACCATCTCATACTATGTTGCCCCCTTTTCCTCCTGCCCTCAATCTTTCCCAGCATCAGGACCCTTTCCAGTGAGTTGGCTCTTTGGATCAGGTGGCCAAAGTATTGGGGCTTCAGCATCAGTCCTTTGAATGAATATTCAGGCTTGATTTCCTTTAGGATTGACTGGTTTGAGCTTCTTGCTGTCCAAGGGACTCCCAAGAGTCTTCTTCAGCACCACAACTTGAAAGCATCGTTTCTTTGACACTCAGCCTTCTTTATGGTCCAACTCTCACATCCGTACATGATAACTAGAAAAAACATAGCCCTGATTATACGAACCTTTGTTGGCAAAGTGATGTCTCTGCTTTTTAGTAACACTGTCTAAGTCTGTCACAGCTTTTCTTCCAAAGGGCAAACAGCTTTCAGTTTCATCGCTATAGTCATTGTCTGCAGTGATTCTGGAGCCCAAGAAAATAAAATCTGCCACTGTTTCCACTTTTTCCCCATCCATTTGCCATGAGTGATGGAACCAGATGCCATGATCTTAGTTTTTTGAATGTTGAGTGTTAAGCTAACTTTTTCACTCTCCTCTTTCACCTTCATCAAGAGGGTCTTTAGTTCCTCTTCATTTTCTGCCATAAGGGTGGTATCATCTGCATATCTGAGGTTATTGATATTCTCCCAGCTCTTCCTCCTCAAATATATATACTTCTTTTAAAAAAAATTTCTGGATATTCTTACACATTTATTTATCTAATTGAAATTAGAATTAAGTTTGCTTTCTTCAAAAACAGTGATAGAATTACTTTCTTTCTCAAGTTGAATAATATTCTGCTGTGTAGATTTATAGACCTATCTCATTAACTGTGCTTCACTTTTTAGCACTTCATAGATATCACATTTTTATTATTAATAATTGAAGATTTGTGACAACCAAGCATTGTCAGATGATGATGAGCAATTTTAGCAATAGAATGCTTTTAAATTTCAATTTATGTAACATTTTTTATACACAATGATATGATTACACACTTAACAGACAACAGTATAGTGTACCCATAGTTTTTATATGCACTAGGAAACCACAACATTTCTGTGACTCACCTTGTTGCTTTACTGTGGTGGCCTTTTAATCAAACCCATAATATCTCCAAGGTCTGCCTGTATACAGTTTGTTTATCCATTAATCTGCTGATGGACACTTAGGTTGCGTCTACCTCATAGCGTTTCTGAATACTGCTGCTATGAACTGGGTGTACAAATCCCTCTCAAAGAGCCTGACTTCAGTTCTTTAGGATGCATACTAACAAGTGGAATTGATATAGCCTATGAGTAATTCTTAAAAAAAATTTTTTTAGAGGAACTTCCATACTGTTTTTCCTAGTGGCTGCACCATTTACATTCTTGGCAATGGTGGCCCAAGGTTGGAGAAGGCAATGGCACCCCACTCCAGTACTCTTGCCTGGAAAATCCCATGGATGGAGGAGCCTGGAAGGCTGCAGTCTATGGGGTCATTGAGGGTCGGACATGACTGAGCGACATCACTTTCACGCATTGGAGAAGGAAATGGCAACCCACTGCAGTGTTCTTGCCTGGAGAATCCCAGGGACGGGGGAGCCTGGTGGGCTGCCGTCTATGGGGTCGCACAGAGTCAGACACGACTGAAGCAACTTAGCAGCAGCAGCAGCCCCAAGGTTCCAATGTATTGTTTTCTGTTATGGTGACAGTAGCCATCCTGATGCGTGTGAAGAAAAATGTTTTAACACCAATGCTGATGTTTCAGTTTCATCTCTCCTGTGATATGAGTGGGAGCCCAAAGATACAACTGGATGGACTCTAACAAAGGCTTACAGGGAGGAGACTCTGAAGCTGGTGGGAAAAGGCTTCGGTAACTTGAAGAAACAAATCAAGAATGACGAGATGTTTGGCTGTCGGCAGTGACTGGTGCTGTCAAAAGGGATACTGAGGTCAAGTGGACCTCGGCTATTTTCTCACCAATGAACATGGGGCTTTTGAGGTCCTAAAGAGCTCTTCATTGGGCTGGGAGCAGACTCTTCAGAGGGCTAAGCTTGCAAGTCCAGCTCCCTTAAGAGGCCAAGCTTTCAGTTGAAGGACCTTTCCCAGAAGATGGGTGGGGTAGATCACCCTGAAGTGGTCCTAGCAGCTCAGCACAAAGTTATAAACCTCACAAGGCAAGAGTGGACATCTGCCCCAAAGTAGGACCTTCATTTCTTGAAAAAGTGAAGTGTCTGTCATTCAGTCATGTCCGACTCTTTGTGACCCGATGGACTGTAGCCGCCCCCAGGCTCCTCTGTCTGTGGATTTCTCCATTCAAGAATACCGGAGTGGGTTGACATTCTCTTTTCCAGGGGGTCTTCCGACCCAAGGATTAAACCCAGGTCTCCTGCATTGCAGGTGGATTCTTTACCATCTGAGCCACCAGGGAAGCCCTTTTGATGTTCTGAAGAGTTCTTCACTGAGCCAGGCGCAAGCTCTTCAGCGGGCTAACCTGGCAAGTCCAGCTCCTTAAGAGGCTGGGCTTTCAGCCGAAGGATCCTTGCCCAGAAGATGGGTGGGGCAGGTGACACGGAAGTGGTCCTGGGGGCTCAGCAGAAAGTTAGAAACCTCACACAGCAGGAGTGGACATCTACCCCAAAGCAGCGCCTTCGTTTGTTCACCCTGATCCGAAAAGCACGCTGGCAGCTGTTGCTTTATTTGTGATGCCTGAGCCAGCCTAGTTGCAGTTTCCTGTGCCTTTTTGGTAGGAATGAAGTCGATGATACGTGGATGGCCTCACCTGACCCTGATTCTCTGCTACTGATCTGGGCTGTTCTAAGCCAGTCCATCCTTCAGTGTGACTTTCTATGACCCACGGAGTGAGTGGGATCCCAAGACTGGATGACACTCACCCCTGCTCGAAGAAGCTCCTGATCTAGTGGCAATTTCCCCAGAAACTTTCTTATAGTCCTAACATTAATAAATATCACCATGACGCACATTGGTATCTTCTTTCATGAAATTCAATTGTGTAAAATGAAGTAATTTTGCAAAAGAAAAGAAGAAATGTTTGCATTATATTTAACTTTCTTGCCTAATTGAGAATATATTTATATTGCCTGTGAGCTTCCCAGGTGGTGTGAGTGGTAAAGAATCCACCTGCCAATGCAGGAAACACAAGAGATTTGGGTTGGATCTCTGGGTTGGGAAGATCCCCTGGAGGAGGAAATGGTAACTCACTCTAGTATTCTTGCCTGGAGAATCCCAGGGACAGAGAAGCCTGATAGGTTACAGTCCATGGGGTCACAGAGTTGGACGTGTCTGAACATTTACGTTGCCTAGGACATTCATGACCATTTGGCTGGGTAGCAAATTCTTTGCCGAATTTTAGAATTCTTTATAGAATTTTAGGTTGGCATCTTCTCAACTGAGATGCAGTGTTGTCCAGACTGGTATTTCTGCCCTTTCTAGGGGGACACCATAGTTTAATGATGATCCAGGATCTGGGTTGGTATCCTCCATTCATCATATAACAACTGTGGGCCTAGATTTTCCTGTCTGAGGACTGGGGTACCAGTAGCACCCACATCTGAAGTCAGTATGAAGGTTCAAGCATCTGACACAGGTTAAGTCAGGTGTATTTGTCCTAAATGATAGCTTTCCCCGTCAGTACATCTGATGGGTCCATTCAAGATTAAGTAACCTCCACTGTGGGCTTTGCAGGTGGTTCAGATGGTAAAGAATCTGCCTGCCGTGCAGGAGACCCAGGTTTTCGATCCCTGGGTCAGGAAGATCCCCTGGAGAAGCGAATGGCTACCCCGTCTAGTGTTCTTGCTTGGAGAATTCCATGGACAGAGGAACCTGGTGGGCTAGAGTCAACGGGGTCGCCAAGAGTAGGACACGATTTAGCGACTAACACTTTCAACCTCAGCTGTATGTGTATTTCAGGGTTGATTATTTTCTGTTACATTCTTTTCTGGACTATGATGAGCTGTCTGGAGCTGCACATTCCAATCTTCCTTTTAATATTCTTTCCTCAGGAGTATTTTCTGTTTCATCTTGTCTGCCAGGAACATCAGCATTCAATACTGAAATGTTGTTGTCAGTCTTATTTCGTCATCCTCTAACTGCATTGATCTGTGTCTTTTTCTTCTGCTTACTGTGAGAGTTTCTTAAGTCTGTTTTCTATGTCATTAATTTTGATTTTCTGTAGCATGTGTTATTCTCTTTGCCCCTTAATTTTATTTTTTTATTGAAGTATAGTTGATTTATAATGTTGTGTTCATTTCAGGTGTACAGCAAAGTGATTCAGTTATACACACATTTATATCTGTTTTTCAGAGTCTTTTCCCTTATAGGTTATTACAAAATACCGAGTAGAGCTCCCTGTGCCACACACTAGGTCCCTGTTGGTTATCTGTTTTATAGATAGTGATGTATCTCTCTGTTAACCCCAAACTCCTAATTTATCCCTCTCCTGCTCCTTTCTCTTTTGGTAACCACAAGTTTGTTTTTTATGTCTGTGGGCCTATAAGTTTATTTGCATCATTTTTTAAAGCTCCCACAAACAAACAATACCACAATTTGCAAAGATGCATGCATCCCAATGTTCGCTGCAGCACTATTCAAAATAGCCAAGACATGAAAACAACCCAAGTGCCCATCAATAGACAACTGGGCTTAAGAAGATGTGATAGATGGGTGTATGTGTGGGCGTGATGGAATATTACTCAGCCACTAAAAAGAACGAAATATTGCCATCTGCAGCAACTTGAATGGACTTAGAGAATAACACACTAAGTCAGTCAGGTAGGGAAAGACAAACATCATTTATATGTGGAATCTACAAAATAATATGGCCTTCCCTTGTGGCTCAGCTGGTAAAGAATCCGCATGCAGTGTGGGAGACCTGGGTTCGATCCCTGGGTTGGGAAGATCCCCTGGAGAAGGGAAAGGCTACCCACTCCAGGATTCTGGCCTGGAGAATTCCATAGACTGTATAGTCCACAGGGTTGCAAAGAGTTGGACATGACTGAGTTTCCCTTTCACAAAATAATACAAATGATTTTATGCACAAAAATAATACAAATGACTCTATATACAAAACAGAAACAGATTTACAGAGAAAACAAACTCATAGTTACCAAAGGGGAAAAGGGTCGGGGGTGGGGGTTAATTAGGAGTATGGGATTAACAGATATACACTACTGTACATAAAATAGATAACAAGGATTTACTGTGTAGCACAAGGAACTATATTCAGTATCTTTTAATAACCACAATGGAAAATAGTCTGACATATATACACATAATTGAATCAGCTTGCTATACACCTGAAAATAACACAATATTCTAAATCAACCCTGCTGCTGCTGCTGCTAAGTCACTTCAGTCGTGTCTGACTCTGTGCAACCCCATAGACAGCAGCCCACCAGGCTCCCCCTTCCCTGGGATTCCCCAGGCAAGAACACTGGAGTGGGTTGCCATTGCCTTCTCCAATGCATGAAAGTGAAAGTGAAGTCGCTCAGTCGTGTCTGACTCTTAGTGACCTCATGGACTGCAGCCCACCAGGCTCCTCCGTTCATGGGATTGTTCCAGGCAAGAGTACTGGAGTGGGGTTGCCATTGCCTTCTCCTACTTCAGTTGAAAAATAAAAGAAGTAATGCTGAAAAAATGGAAAGAATGGAAATGCCCAAGAATAGGGGACCAGTTAAATAACTGCACATCAGATGATAAAGATATTAAAGATGTACATTTTAGGAGAGTATTTACTGATCTGGATATATAATCATAGTATACTGGTCAACGATAAATCAAATTGCAAAAAGTAATAAATTAATGCACTAGAATTTACATTTTAAGGCAAGATAAATCAAACACAAAATTCTCTCTCTCTGGGCCTCCTCCCTCCTCCCTAATGTGCCATGTGCATTTGCGTTAAACATTAACCAGAGCACCTCAAAGATAGGAATGCTTGCTTAACTGTAAACAGCATTTCCCCCCCTTTCTTCTGATGCTAGGAATATAACTTCTTAAAAGAACAGTGTTCTTTTCCAGTGTTGTAGGGGATCACGGTGACTTGCTGCTCCCTTTCTACCTGTTTACCTGGACTCTCTAACCTTGGTTAACTCTATGTAAAATATCAGTATGTCATTTTGAGATACAATCCTTTCTCTTGAAAATGCATGTGACTGTATCTTCTACTTTTAATTGGGAGAATAGTGCTCAGAGCTTCTGAGAGTCTGTCTCCTAGGTTATCAGCCTCTGTTGGCTCAAATAAAGTTTCCTTTTCTCTTAACTTGATTGTTAATTGAACTTTTGTCAACAAAATGTACATGATAACCACAATTTTATAAGAAAACTAGGTATAGTTTATAAGTTAACAGCTAGATGGAAAAACATGAAAATACAGTTTAAATTTTCTTTATACTTTTCTATATTTTCCAAAGTTTTCTAAAATGTGTTAATTGCGTGAACAGAAAAATTGCATTATTTTCAAAATAAGATATAATGCCCCTAGATACAGATACCCACTTTCTCACATTCTCATTTTAATTTCTCCCTTTCTCCTTGAGGAGCCTTAAGTATGCTTCAGGGTGTGTCTAATTCTCTATCACTCATTTATGGTTTGCAGAAAAGTTCTAAATGGAATAAGCACAGCATATGTAACCTCTATCTTGAACACCCATAAGTTCAGTTTTTGGGTCTTTGTATTTCCTAACTAAAATGTTTTTTGATCATGTACCTGCTTCTCCTTTAACCATCAAACAAGAAAATCTCCAAGACCAAAAGTAAATGGGAATAAGTCTTTCCCTAAAGCTACTCCCCTTTTCCAAACTGTTTTCACCAGATTTTTCATACCTGTGGTGGAGAAGGATTGTGAACGCCTGTCGTTATTTCTCGCGATAGAATCCCTCTTCTTTTATGTCAATACTTTCAGCACCAATTTCATGACTGCTGCCATGCCTTTGGGCAACTTTTTAGCCCACTCATCACCTGCCACTCTTCTTGACCTGCACTACTTTTTTCAGTAGTCTATAGAAGGGCAGCTGATGGGGACTTCCCTGGTGGTCAGGCGGTTAAGAATCTGCCTGTCAAAGCAGGGAGCACAGGTTCGATCCCTGGTCTGGGAAGAGCCCACGAGCCGTGGGGCAACTAAGCCCGAGCACCACAACCAGAGAAGCCCCCGCAATGAGAAGCCCCCACACCACATAGAAGAGCAGCTCCCGCTCACTGCAACCAGAGAAGGTCTGCACGCAGCAGCCAAGACCCAGCACAGCCTACCATAAACAAATGAAATCAGACAAAGGAAGGAGGCTGATGCAGAGCAGGGTGATCTGTAACAACCGGAAAATCAAGCTTAGGTTGACAAAATTAATTTCAGCCTAAAGCTAACCCTTTTGGGTGATGTGAGCACACACATAGCTGTTTATCTGCTGAAGGTGTGTGAGAGAGCTGGGCCTAGCACTGCTTGGCAAATGTCAGCTTCCTGATCCCTGGCTGAGAGCTACTAGTTCACGGAGGGTGTCCCTCCTTCCCCAGGGTCTGCCAGGATAGTCCATGGGGTTGGCCCAGTGGCAGGAGAGTCAGGGCACCCTGAGCGGTGCTGAGTGGAGCAGGAACTCCCAGCAGCCTTCCTGGGGCCTGGCAGGGCCTCTGCGCCTCCTCCAGGGGACGACGACTTCTCTGGAGCTGAAGTCTTCTCTCGGGCTGGACAGGTTGGCTCTGGAGACCATTTTCTTCACATAAGCCTCTTCTACTTTGCTTAGCTCATATCCGCCTTCATTTCTCAACAAATTTTCCCTATTTGATGATCCATGCCATGTATATGCTTTCCTGATAGTTTTATATTGCTTGAGCCTCCATTGGTTGACAGTAAGAATCAGGTTATGGGTGTTCTTTTCCAAGGGACCAAAACATTTTCCAAGTCGTCTTTATGTGCTCTTCATTTTTGTTAGAATCCTGAGTATTATTTTCTAAGCTTTTTGTTTTGAGGGAAGCCATACATGTTGAATCTTCCCTGTACTTACAATGAATGAAGTACATATGGATTAAAAAAATTATTATTTTAAAAACTTTATTGGAGTATAGGTGGCTCAGACTGTATAGAATCTGCCTGCAATGTGGGAGACCTGGGTACAATCCCTGGGTCAGGAAGATCCTCTGGAGGAGGGCACGGCAACCCACTCCAGTGTTCTTGCCTGGAGAATCCCCATGGACAGAGGAGCCTGGCGGGCTACAGTCCATGGGGTCTCAGAGAGTCAGACATGACTGAGCACAGCACATAGTTAGTTGATTTATAATGTGTTAGTGTCAGGTGTACAGCAAAGTGGAGAAGGCAATGGCACCCCACTCCAGGACTCTTGCCTGGAAAATCCCATAGATGGAGGAGCCTGGTAGGCTGCAGTCTGTGGGGTCGTGAACAGTCGGACACGACTTCACTTTCACTTTTCACTTTCATGCACTGGAGAAGGAAATGGCAACCAACTCCAGTGTTCTTGCCTGAAGAATCCCAGGGACAGGGGAGCCTGGTGGGCTGCCATCTATGGGGTCGCACAGAGTCGGACACGACTGAAGCGACTTAGCAGCAGCAGTAGCCGTACAGCAAAGTGAATCAGTTGCATAGACACATATATCCACTCTTTTTTTATATTCTTTTTCCCATATGGGTCATTACAGAGTACTGAAAAGAGTTCCCTGCATTATACAGTAGGTCCTTGTTAGTAATCTATCTTTTTAAAAAATATTTTCAAGTGGTTACTCTCTGCTAGGCACTTTCTTTTGTTTTCGTTTTGGCTGTGCCTCAGGGCATGTGGGATCTTAGTTCCCCAGCTAGGGATCAAGCCCATGCCTGCTGCATCGGAAGCACGGAGTCTTAGCCTCTGGGCCACGCCAGGGAGGTCCCTCGTTTCCTATTTTATATGTAGTGGTGTGTATACGTCAAAGCAGGTTCTCAAAGTGGAACACCCAGCTTTGTTGGGAAATGGCCTGGTGACCTTGGAGGTGGGACAGAGAAGAGTCACCCGAATGCTGGGGGAGGCAGCCAATAAACATTACAGGAACAAAGGCAGTGTAAGTTACTTTTGGCAAGAAAGAGCTATCTCCAGGGGGCCCCTTCGTCTTATCATTGATCTTAAATGAGGCACCCCCATGCTCCACTCATCTCGGGCCCTGGTACACCTTTCAAATCTTTTCATCACACAATATTTTGCCCAACTTGTGGGTTCTTTCCATAGGTCAAAGATGTATAATAGAAATGAAACATAAGTAATGCACAGGTGACCACATCTCTTCCCTAGCTTCCCCTTCAGGAATCTCAAGAACAAAGTGTGCGAACACGACAGTATCTCAGGGAAAATCACAAGGAATCAAGAGGCCTGCACGCAGCGGGGGATGGCTCTGATCCCCCATCTCAAGGCTCCACCAAGATTACGTCCCGTGTTTCCCTTTAAAAACTTCCATGGCCTAGCAGAATCCTCATAGGTGGTTTCTAGGTGACACCAAGTCCACCATCTCCCCAGATTGCCAGCATTCTGATAAAAGCAATTTTTTCCTACCAACATTTGTCTCTCTCTCCAGTATTGATTTTTGAGTGGTGATCAGCTGGATCTGGTCTGGTAAGAGTAGGGAGGTTTAAGAAGGATGTTGAGGGTGAGTATGGGGAGGGTCTCTGTAACATGTGGCGGGCTGGCCGGGGGCTACATGGTGCACTCTTCGTTCTATGTCCCACAAAATCTGCAATAAAGTCTACTTCAGTCTATTGCACCAGTGCTTTTGTGCAGATGATGTCTGTGGAGACAGACAGGACCTGAAGATCATAGTGGATGTTTCTACATTTTACCTCCACGAACTGCCCAAACCTCTCTTGAGTTCACACTGATACTTTTTCCTACCTTTGCAACCCAAATAGCTGCATAATGCAGTATTTCCCCCTTCTCTCTCCTTTACTTCCCTGAGCTGTAAACATCATCCTTTCCTTCCTTTCCCACAAGATACTCTTCCAAGCAGAGAAAACTATGAAGCCTGGAGGCGGGTTCCGTAGTTGGCAACACACTGTGTGAGCCATGGGGCCCGTCCCCGGTTTCCCACCCAACGTGTGTCCACCCGGCTGTCCTCGGCGCTTCCACGCAGAGCTGGCTCCGTGGGACTCATCACTGCGATTGCTTTTCCCACAGGGCCTCCAGCTGTTTCCACTTGTTCATCCCTCTCTCTGGGCTACGTGGCTGGCACGGCATACAGGGGAACGCCTGGTGCTCCCCTCACTGTATGAGGTCAGAGAGTTCTAGGAACTGCCCCTCTCCACCTCCCACACAGCTCCCCTCTGTCATTTACCCCCAGGATCCTTTTTTCCTTCTTCATTTCCTGTGATGAACTCTCACCCAGCCTAGAGAGGCCACTTCTTTTTCCTGGTGACACTCTTCCAATTTCCTCCCTCCCCAAGGCACCTATTGGCTTCCCTGCTGGCTTAGTGGTGAAGAATCTGCCTGCCTAATGCAGGAGATGTGGGCTCAATCCCTGGATGGGGAAGATCCCCAGAGAACAAAATGGCAACCCAGTCCAGTATTCTTGCCTGGAAAATCTCATGGACAGAGGAGCCTGGTGGGCTACAGTCCACGCAGCTGCAAAGAGTCGGACATGACTTAGTGACTTAACAGCAAGGCACTTACCATGGTCGATTTGGGGTATCATTGATGGATCCTCTTTCCACATCCTGTTTGTTGTCTGGCTACTTGATATCAATATACATCTTTTTTTCCCCCAAGTTGCATCAAGTAGATTTTTCCCCAAAGCTCCCCTGTGCCCGGAAGCATGGGATGTCTAGTGCTTAAAAACCCAGTGTGAGCTTAACACTCATTAGAATGGCTATTATTTTTAAAAAGAAAAATAAGTGTTGGTGAGGATGTAGAGCAACTGGATCCCCTTTGCATTGCTGGGGATGAAAGTGAAAAGTGTTAGTCACTCAGTTGTGTCCGACTCTTCATGACCCTATGGACTACAGCTCACCAGGCCATGGAATTCTGCAGCCAAGAAAACTGGGCTGGTATCCATTCCTTTCTCCAGGGGAGTCTTCCTGACCCAGGAGTGAGGGTGAGGTGGATATAAAAAGGTATGGTTATCATGGAAACCGACATCGTGGTTCCTCAAAAAGTTGAACATAGAATTACTGTATGACCCAGCAATGTCACTTCTGGCTATATGCAGGAAAGAACTGAAAGCACTGAGCCAAATGCATTCCATGTTCACAGCAGTGTTACTGACAAAATGCAAAAGGTGGAAACAACGCAAATGTCCATCAACACACGAATAGGTAAATAAAATATGGGAGATACATGTAATGAAATACTATTCAGCCTTACAAAGGAATGAAATTCACACACAGGCTACACTGGACAAGACTTGAAGGCAGATGCCAAGTGGAATAAACCATGCACAAAATACAGACAAATGTTGTATGAGTCCACTTGTAGGAATGAAGTACCCTGAAGAGCCAAATTCAGAGAGACATAAAGCAGAAGAGAGGTTTCCAGGGGCTGTGGGGGCAGGGGATGGGGAGTGAGAGTTTAATGGGTGGAGTTTCTGTTTGGGATAACGAAAAAGTTCTAGAAACGGATGACTGCGTGATGTTGTGGATGTACTTAATGTTATTGAACTACACACTTAAAAACGGTAAAAATGGTAAATTATATGTGTATCTAATCACGATTTTAAAAACTTAATATTTGAGGTTGTGTGAGCACAAACAAAACACATGTGACTGTGCAGCTCTGGCTGGGATGTGGTTCCTGGGGGCCACCTCTGTCCTCAGGCAGCCCCGGATCATCTCTTCAGGGATCAAACTCTGCCAGCTCAGAACCAGACCTGTCATGGGCCCTATAATCACCACAGAGGCTGTAGGGCCCCTGGGAGGCCTCTCACGAGATCAAGGAGCTGCCGTTCCACAGCCCAGAACTGCAAGAATGGGATGCCCGGCCCGTGACACCACCCGAATAGCACACTGGACTCTGAGCGGCCCTGTGGCCTCCGCTCCTTCTCTGGGAGACTGACATATCCTGCAGTGACTCCTGAAGAGCCCTTCCGCACGGGGACATGTACTCCATCGTGACTCCTGGAGTGCCGATGGTCACGGGCGAGGACCTGTTACCATGGAGAGCATCTTCCTGGACAAACCAGAACTCCCCACCACGGCAGTGGTTCTGCTGCCCCCTGGCCTCTGGCAGCGTTATTGACTGCGGTTAGGCCATCCCACGGGCCCAGCTGCGCACCAGCTGTTTTCATGACCTGTTCCTGAGCACACAGCTGCCCTCCCAGCAGGACAACCGGCTTCTCTGTCAAGTTCAAGTGCTCGCAATGAGCCTCGGTCGGCTCACACCAGCCTTCCCTCCGCCACCATATCACTTCCCAACCAACCCCCAGCTCATGGCTCCAGGAAGTCTTCTCTGAGCAACGTGATGGGAACATTCCATTCCTTTTTCCAGCCCAGGGCCGTGCCAAGGGCAGAGCGGGTGCTCAGGGATCTCTGTCCAACGAGTGCATCCCCTCACATCCTTGTCCTCTCAGCAGAAGTCTGTCCTGCCTTTGAACCACTAGTGCCTGCAACGCTCATCCTTAGACCCATTTCTACACCACTGGGCTCCTCCTCTTTTAGAACTGTTTCTTTTCTTGCTCCCTCCTCTAGCCTAGGGATTAAAGATGTTTTATTTGTAGCTGGTGTCAGTATGTGCAGATACAGCCAGTCGGCTTAGACCAAGGTATATCATCCTGCATTCCCTCCTTGCTTTGTATACATCGTGTCACTTCCTGGGCATGCTGCTGCCTCCTTGGATAGCTGGTACCCGGAGCTCCCTGGGGAGGGGGTGGATGGAGACCGACTGATGGAGCTGGTGTTATCTGGTCATAGCTCTGGGCACTGGGAGCCTCGGGGAGGCACTGCTTGCTCCACCAACAGAGGGCATTAGGAGTAGCCCGCTGCCCCACGGATTCTGTCCTGTTTGGGTGAGAGCCCTGGTTTTGTCTCCACGGGGCACAGACACAACGGACTGGTGTTTCCTGCTGTGAGATGCCCGATGCACTTCCAGCTCCGTTCGAGTCAATGAACCTAACTAAGCTGCATCTCAGGGCCACTCGCTCCGCCTGGCCTCCTGCTCCCTTTGAAGTGGCCTCTGGGGAAGAGCTGGCTTTGTTCCCCCAGCATGAAGACATCTCCGCTCCTCAGTGAAGTGAACAGGGTGGGAGGAGGCTGGTACCCTCCTCCCCTTTCCCCCAAGGAGCAGCTGACAAACGCAGACATGATTCGACGCGGCACTTCTCCCAGCACCCCTGTCAAAATACCTGATGTTGTCTCATCTCCGAGTCACTGGACCAGGCAGGGAAACTGATGGATTGCATGGTTCAACTCCCTCTCTCGCTTATGGGCACGACAGCTGAGTTAAAGAGAGCTGAGATGAACACAGGTCTATTTCAGGCGACTCCTTATGGAATTCACGCACACTGTGTGTTCTGCATCCCTCGGTTCCTCGGGCATGCTTGGAACTCTGGCGCAAACGCTCATCTGTAAATGTTACAGCTGCCAGTGTCGGCTGGATGCTCTACAGAGTGACGTGTTCACTCACGTGGCTGCTTTGGACACAGTGGGGACTGTTGTGAGTGGAGTGCTGGTCAGAGGGCAGGCGGGCCTGTGACGCTTACCTTCACCCTGTCCATGCAGGCTTCCATCTTCAGCTGCTCCACAGCTTTCCGGGCTTGGGAGATGCTGGCGGTGCTGTTATTGGACATGCCTTCTTTCATTCTGCTGCCCCTGGAACAACCAAAGCCAAGGAGGTTGGAACAGTTGCTTGTCTGAAAGCAGAGCCCCCTCAACCTTCTCCCCCTCCCATCCTCCGCAGGGAGGGGAGCCACGGCAGCAGACCCTCCTGGGGTCAGGGGATCATCTGAGTGATGGGAGCAAGACACGGGCTTCTGGGGCCACCTGTCATCCGCTCCCTGTCGCCGGGGCTGAGAAAGCCTGACAGCAGAAGCCCATGCCTTCCTCCTCTCCTTACACCCCACTGCCATAAGGGATACCTTGACATTTGTTCAGTGATTTGTTAGTAATAACTCATCTTCACGCACATTTGTTTTTTTGCTGTGTGGCACGTGGGATCTTAGTTCACTCACCGGGGATTGAACCCGTGCCCCCTGCAGTGGAAGTGCAGAGTCTCAACCACCAGACCACCAGGGAAGCCCACCACTGCCATACACATTCGTTCACTCATTCCTCAAGCATCTCTAAACGTTGGCAAAACAGTCTGAGTTTTGTTTTGCACATCAAGAAAGAGCAAAACTCAGAGAAATGAAGCCAAGAGCTTCTTCCCACAGCCAAGACCTGTTGGTCTAGGACTGAGCAGCTTATACTGGGGCGGGGGACGGTGGTGGTGGTTGACCCCCCTCCATCCCTTTTGTCATAGCAAGTAGCTGGGCAAGCATGCTAGCCTGAGTAATATCTCTCTGTTTCTAGGTGGGGAAGGACACAGCTTGATTTCCAAGCCAAGGCCAGCAACCCATGGAGATGGCTTGTATCTCCTGCTGCTCCCCCATCACCCACTCACACGAGGGATAATGTGAAATGAGGGGTGAAACAGCCTTCATAAGGCCTTACATTGGGGCTGGAGGATGCAGTGATGGCGTGAGGACCTGGCCACACATCCAGGGTCTCAACAGCCAGTCTCACCCCAGGCCCACACGTGCACTGTCAGCAGTGACCCCCGCCCTCCAGAGAACCTGTTCTTGGACAGGGCCCCTCACGTCCTCACCTGCTGAGAGATGGCACAGTGACAGGCCTGGGCCGGGCACCAGCTGGTGGCAGGAGCAGCTGACAGTCAACAGACGAGAGGCTGCGTCAAGGCCCTGCTGTGCGCTCGCCTGGAAGCACACCCAGAGCTGGGTCACCAATGCGGCAGGAGCCAGCCGATCCCCAGACAGCCCGTCCCTCGAAGTCCTGTCCTCACGGCCAGCAGCTATCTCCTGGAGCAGGCCACAGGGGAGATGGTGAGCTAAAGGCGGGAAGGGAAGCCCCCAAGCTGACAAAGAGCACAAGGGAACATCCGGAGGCCACAGACCACCAGGGGCCTCCCCCACCCCCACTCACTGGCAGACCTCTGCCAAACAGAAACAGTTTATATTTTCTTAAATTCTGAAACAACATGCCCATTGTAGAAAAATGTGAAGATGGAGAAAATTGGCTTCCCTGGTGGCTCAGATGGTAAAGCATCTGCCTACAATGCGGGAGACCTGGGTTCAATCCCTGGGTTGGGAAGATCCCCTGGAGAAAGAAATGGCTACCTACTCCAGTACTGTTGCCTGGAAAATTCCATGGACGGAGGCGCCTGGTAAGCTATAGTCAATGGGATTGCAAAGAGTTGTACACCACTGAGCAACTTCCCTTCACTTCCCTCCTCTGGGGCTTCCCATGGTGGCTCAGATGGCAAAACGCCTTCCTGCAGGAGACTTGGGTTTGATCCCTGGGTCAGGAAGATCCACTGGAGAAGGGAATGGCTGCCCACTCCAGTATTCTTGCCTGGAGAATCCTCATGGACAGAGGAACCTGTCGGG
Organism: Neotragus pygmaeus; assembly: GCA_006410875.1. NCBI lineage: Eukaryota > Metazoa > Chordata > Mammalia > Artiodactyla > Bovidae > Neotragus > Neotragus pygmaeus. The sequence continues at coordinate 278,758 of SJYV01045055.1, read as the reverse complement.
CTACAGATCATGGGGTCACAAAGAGTCAGACATGACTGAGTGCCTAACACATACTCCCTCCTCCAGAAAGGACGACTCTGGGACAATGGAACTCCCTCCCCTGGAACTCCCAGCACCCTTCCCTGCAGCATCCATCTCCTGGGATCCCAGTGTGCTTGTTTCTCAGTCCTATCTGACTCCATGACCACATGGGCTGCAGCACGTCAGGCTTCCCTGTCCTTCACTATCTCCTGGAGTTTTCTCAAAGTCATGTGCATTGAGTTGGTGATATCATCCAACCATCTCATTCTCTGTTGCCCTCTTCTCCTCCTGCCCTCAGTCTTTCTCAGCATCAGGGTCTTTTCTAGTGAGTTGGCTCTTCACATCATCAGGTGGCCAAAGTATTGGAGCTTCGGCATCAGTTCTTCCAATGAATATTCAGGGTTGATTTCCTTTCAGTTTAGTTCAGTTGCTCAGTCATGTCCGACTCTTTGGGACCCCATGGACTGCAGCATGCCAGGCTTCCCTGTCTATCACCAACTTCCGGAGCTTGCTCAAACTCATGTCAATCAAGTCAGTGATGCCATTCAAACATCTCATCCTCTGTCGTCCCCTTCTCCTTCTGCATTCAATCTTTCCCAGCATCAATGTCTTTCCAATGAGTCAGTTCTTTGCATCAGATGGCCAAAGTATTAGAGCTTCAGCTTCAGCATCAGTCCTTCCAATGACTATTCAGGACTGATTTCCTTCAGGATTGACTGGTTTGATCTTCTTTCTGTCCAAGGGACTCTCAAGAGTCTTCTCCAACACCACAGCTCAAAAGCATCAATTCTTCAGTGCTCAGCTTTATGATCCAACTCTCACATGCATACTTAACTACTGGAAAAACCATAGCTTTGACTATACAGACATTTGTTGGCAAAGTAATGTTTCTGATTTTTAATACGCTGTCTAGGTTGTTCATAGCTTTTCTTCCAAGGAGCCAGAGTCTTTTAATTTCATGGCTGCAGTCACCATCTGCAGTGATTTTGGAGCCCAAGAAAATCAAGTCTCTCACTGTTTCCACTGTTTCCCCATCTATTTGCCATGAAGTGATGGGTCCGGATGCCATGATCTAGGTTTGTTTGAATGTTGAATTTTCAGCCAGCTTTTTCACTCTCCTCTTTTACTTTCATCAGAGATCCTAAAGGAAATCCCAGAAACAAAGCAAAANACTGTTTCCCCATCTATTTGCCATGAAGTGATGGGTCCGGATGCCATGATCTAGGTTTGTTTGAATGTTGAATTTTCAGCCAGCTTTTTCACTCTTCTCTTTTACTTTCATCAGAGATCCTAAAGGAAATCCCAGAAACAAAGCAAAAACAAAGCCAGACTAGACGCGCAGTGCTGTTTATGCCCCAGGCTGGGGGGGCCTCCAGATGTGTTTTGGTTTGAGGTGTTTGGCCAGTTGTGCAGCTTCACAGACCCCCTCGCCTTCTGTTTCCAAGGCGATTGTTTCTTCCTGTCACAGTAATGTGTTACATCTAGACGTTTCCCACCCCCCAAAGCTGTTAGGCTTTTATGGCGTCTTATTCTCATCTCCTTTCCTGCTTTGTTTTCTCATTCTCTGCTGTTAGAAAACCCCTTTGGGGCTGTAATTTGAAAAGATACATGANTATTCATCTTTAAATTGCTAGTACCCAGAATATCTAGTGCATGAACTCAACTGCTTGTCACACGTTCAGTAAAGGAACATCTTTTTTTTTTTTTTAAAGTATTTGCCTATTGATTTGGCTGTACCTGGTCTTGGTTGTGGTATGCATTATCTGTAGTTGTGGCATGAGGGATCTAGTTTCCTGACCAGGGATCGAACCCCAGGCCCACTGCATTGGGAGTGTGGAGTTGTAGCCACTGGACCACTAGGGAAGTCCCTAGTAAATGAACATCTTGAAAGTGTATGATTTACAAACAAGGTCCTACTGTACAGCACAGGGAACTATATGCAATATCCCATGAAAAACTATAATGGAAAAGAATATGAAAAAGAATATGTATATACATATATGTGCAACTGAGTTACTTTGCTGCATAGCAGAAATTGACACAATATTGCAAATCAACTATGCTTCAATAAAACATAAAATAAAATCAGAAGGTCACATTTTTAAAGAGTTCCCTCCAGTGGGGGGGAAAAAAAATGTATGGTTTACATACAGTCTATCAGCCACACATCTACCACTTTCAGCAAAATATATGCATTGAGAAAGTCCTTTCCTGGTGTCCAGCGATCTGGATAGATGTAGTTTTCAGCAGTAAAGCTCAGGAAAAGCAGAGAAAGGCCGGCCTCCCTGGGAAGGCTGGTCACAGTGAGGATTGGCAGACTCCGCGGGGACAAATCCCCTGACCAACAAAATGTGTCTGGGTCCAGGTCAACAATCAACTTATTTCAGACACTGTTCACTAAAGCAGCTTTCAGCACAAGGAGAGAAGCTGGGGAGTTCAGAGGAGTCTGACCCCGAGGAGAGCACAGTGGACCTGGGGGCTGGACAGGACACATAGTGCTTTTGTCCGATCTCCTCTTACCAGGTCGAAGGTGTAGAGACAGCTGTGGTCACACACACTGCACGTGGATGGACGAAGCACAGAAAGGTCCGTGGGAGACAGCCAGAGAGGCCCAACTCGACAAGACCAACCATGTGGAGTAGAACGGAGCTAAACCATCAAACCCCAACCGCAAGGGAGAGGAGGTGAAGCCCCCCAGAGACCCGGCTGGGGTGGCAGGGTCACCCGGGAACCCAAAGGCCAAGTCAGCAGAAGACTCCGGTGATCCTGTCCTGTCGGATACAATTCAGCCACAGGAGAAAATGCAGGAGGCTGACGAAGGCCGGTTTATGTATCTGCACCTCACCTCATTCTAGAAAGAAACTGGTGCCTGATGTCACTGTCAGCTTTCCTCTGCTGTTTCCCTTGAGGTTCAATGCTTTGGAAATCTCCATTCAAGTTCCATCAGCCTTTCCTGGCCACAAAGCCATTAAAACTCCGGGAGCCTGACTGTTTTTACATCTCTGCAACATTTGCTTCCACATCAAATATACACGGACACACTTCAGTAGTCCGTCTCCTTAACCAGGACACGACCCTCCTTCGCTGGCATGGCCCCACAGGTGTCAGGGGCTAAACGAGCATCTACCGACCACCGGAACCCCTGGGTTATAAGGACAATCAACTGGGGGCACAGAGCAAACAGAATTTTCCCAAGACTGATGAACAGAAGCTAAAAGCAAAGAGAGGTTAGTCACGCTGCTTTAGGATGCTACACTGGCTATGGGCTTCAGACTTTGTTAAGGAAAGGTTCTGCTAGAAATCCTGAGGCAGATCAGAATTTTATCATTGTTTAGTCGCTTAGTCATGTCTGACTCTTTTGTGACCCCATGGACTGTAGCCCACTAGGCTCCTCTGTCCATGGGATTCTCTAGGCAAAAATACTGGAGTGGGTTGCCATGCCCTCCTCCAAGGGATCGTCCCGACCTAAGGATGGAACCCAAGTCTCCTACACTGGCAGATGAGTTCTTTATCACTGAGCCACCTGGGAAGCCTGGGATCAGAATATACCATCCCCAAATGGTGCCACCTTGGTATAAGGACTATTTTGAGCTAAAGGCAGCAGCATGCAGGAGGAACTCTCTGGCCTCCCCCTTTCTACCTAAAACCAGGACATAAATTTCTTTCTGTGAAGGTTTTTCCACACTCTCATCACCCAGGAGAAGGAAAACAACCAGTATTACTGAAGAAAAACATCACCAAGCTAGGCCTATACAAGTAGACCTCACTAAAATAACTTATGTGTCATTAACTTTTGCCACACATATACCCACCCAAAATTTATCACTCCTAGAAGGTCAAACCCCACCCCCTCTGTTATTTTCCCACAATTCACCTCCCTTTGTTAAAAGGGCATATAGGCTCTGAAGTGTATTCTTTGGGTTTCTCTCCTTTCCTGCAAAGGGCCTGTGTACATGCATAATAAACCTTTTCCCCTGTTAATCTAGCTCTATTCTCCTGTTATTTTCAACTGTCATTAGTTTAATTTGCAGGCCCCGGGTACAGAACATAAGAGAAATTTTTCCTCTCTCCTACATTCCCATAAAAGGTATACATAGCATGTAAAGTTTTTCCCCTCTTCTACATCTCCATAAAAGGTATACAAAGCAGGTACTCCAGAGCAACAGGACAGATGCCTGTCCTGGGAAAACACTCCAGAGGACACCAATTCTTGGGTATGCCTGGACTCTCATACAGATAAGATGGGAGGGTGGAGGCCACTGTGGGAGTGGGATCCACAGATAAAAAGGGGGCCCCTCCAGGATGTGAGTGTCCTGACATCACCCACTGTCTGCCATCCCAGTCTTTGCCCTCCAACAGTGTCCAGACTTGAGTCATAGAGGCTGAGGGGTCATCACAGAAACGAACCTACTGGTAACAAGCTGCCCTCAGCAACTTCCATCCTTGCTTTCTACCCTTCTCGATACTACCATTCCTCCTTCCTTCCTGTTTTCTGATTCCAGTTCTCCTACTTGAATCTTTATACTCACAAATTGCTTTGGCAAAAATCTCTTGATTTTACATATGTGTGTGATGAAACATTGGAAGAAGTAAATACAGTTGAATTCGGGAGCTACAGAGGGCACATTTATTTTTCACATTAACGCCTTTTTGCTGTGGCTATAAAGGTGTTCTAGTAAGAATTTTAGAAACAAATTAAAAAGTTTTCCTCCTTCCTATTCCTATGGCCCTGCTCCTTCTCCTTTGGTGGTGGCCCTGGGGAGGGGTTGAAGAGAAGGCCCCACAGCTGATAGATAGACATGAGTGCCAGGAGGCGGCACGGGAACTAAGGAGAAGGGCAGAAAGCACGGCTCCTGCCAGGCACTGGGCTGAGGGCTACTGCTCTGCATTGTGCCTGCCTTTGATGGGGCAGAGAGAATAACCTGGGCCCCAGAGAGATGTCTGAAGCATTCCTTCTATAGTCTGCCTCTTCTCTCTACTTCTTCAGCCTCACAGCACAAGTCCCATCAGTTCAGTCACTCAGTCGTCTCTGACTCTGTGACCCCATGAACTATAGCATACCAGGCTTCCCTGTCCATCATCAACTCCTGGAGCTTGCTCAAACTCATGTCCATCGAGTCGATGATGCCATCCAACCATTTCACCCTCTGTCATCCCCGTCTCCTCTTGTCCTCAATCTTTCCCTATTGAGTCAGTTCTTTGTATCAGGTGGCCAAAGTATTGGAGCTTCAACTTCAGTTGCCCCAGTGAATATTCAGGACTGATTTCCTTTAGGATTGTCTGGTTTGATCTTGCAGTCCATGGGACTCCCAAGAGTCTTCTCTAATATCACAGTTCAAAAGTATCAATCCTTTGGAAGAAAGATCCCCTGGAGAAGGAAATGGCAATCCACTCCAGTATTCTTGCCTGGAGAATTCCATGGACAGAGGAGCCTGGTAGGTTACAGAGTTGCAAAGAGTCTGACCTGACTGAGTACATGCGTGCATGCAAACACACACACAGATGCACTTTCTTGTTTAAAAAGTCACCATCACCCACAAAAAGCCTGCCAGAATACTCCTGGATAAAAAGGACACTAAAGGCACACTGCTGTCGTCGTTTTGGCTAAAGAGAAACCTCTAACCTGAAATTAGAAGACAAACCCAGATAGTGTACTAAAAAGCAAAGACATCACTTTGTAGACAGAGGTCCATATAGTCAAAGCTATGGTCTCTCCAGTAATCATGTACGGATGTGAGAGCTGGACCATAAAGATGCTGAGTGCCAAAGAAGTGATGCTTTCAAACTGTGGTGCTGGAGAAGACTCTTGAGAGTCCCTCGGACAGCAAGGAGATCAAATCAGTCAATCCTAAAGGAAACCAACCCTGAATTCATTGGAAGGACTGATGCTGAAGCTCAAGCTCCAATACTTTGGACACCTGATGTGAACAGCTGACTCATTGGAAAAGACCCTGATGCTGGGAAAGACTGAACGTAGGAGGAGAAGAGGGCACAGAGGATGAGATGGCTTGATGAAATCACTGATTCAATGGACATGAACTTGGGGCAAACTCTGGGAGATGGTGAGGGACAGAGAAGACTGGCATGTTGCAGTCCATTGCGTGGCCAAGAGTCAGACACAGCTTGGCAACTGAACAACAACAAAGGGAAACCTTGCAGGTGCGCTGTGAGGATTAAATGAGATCATCCACATGATGGGCCCAGAGGAAGTCTGGTCTTTCCTCCACCCGGCTGCCCCATGCTCCTTTGCCGTCTGGTCCTCCCAGGTTGGGGCACTGGTGACTTGCAGACACCTGGGAAAATCAAGGCTTTGGGCATAGATTAGCTTGATCACACTCCCCACTTCTCTTTGGACACCCAGGGCCCATTCCTCAAGCACCATATCTGCAACACACCCACACTCCCCCAGCCTCACAGGACCTGCCATTTTGTTTGCCAAGTTCCACCAGGAAGACTGACTGCACACCCGCTGCCATTTGACCTAACAAAAGCTCCTGGACAATTAAAGTGACTTGGAATGTTCCAGCTAGCTTGTTGAATAAACTCTTTTTAAGGACCCACTGTTTTCCTGTGTAATATTTTCTTTTCTTCCAGCAGTACTTCTCGCTTCTACTTTCTTCCCTAAATGTAAACTGCGTTTGCACGTCTTCATTTCTGATCATTTAAAAAGATATTTGGTTTATTCTCCATATGGCTTTAACCAGCTACTTAAGACTTTCCAGTTGTTATTGTTTAATTGCTAAGTTATGACTAACTCTTTGAGACCCCTTGGACCGTAGCCTGCCAGGTCCCTCTGTCCACGGGATTTCCCAAGTAAGAATGCAGGAGTGGGTTGCCATTTCCTTCTCCAGGGGATCTTCCCGACCCAGAGATTAAACCTGAGTATCCTGTATTGGCAGGCAGATTCTTTACCACTTAGCTATCAGGGAAGCTCTAAGAACTTTCAGTATCATTACACTAATTTCTATACTATGATTGATTTCACTGTTTTTCTTTCCTGACACTCATTCAGCTTCTCTTGACTTCCAATCAAAATCCCTTTGCTGGTTATTGTTGAAAGGATTTTTTGGTGTATGAAAGAAGTTAAATTTCAGTTTCTGGTTTAAGAATACTGAGCAATCTCTCTATCTGAACAATAAGCCTCTTGATGTCTGAATAGGTCTAGAGTGGAAAAAAAAAATGGAGAAAATGTGCAAGGTTAGATACCAGTAAATTCTCATAAAGGTGTTCTGAGAACAAATCAGGTAATATCTTAAAGACATTTTGAAATTCCATTAAGAAAAAAGGGCAATCTACTAGCATGTAATGCCTTATAAAGTAGTCTCTCTTCTTCAAGTAGAACAAAAATGAGACAAGGTAAGAAAAATGTGACAGTGAAATGTGGCTATAAATAAATGAGAATGATCTGTCTAGTAGACTTCAGTCTTTTCTCAGCCATTTGGCTGCATTCTTCAGTAAGCAGTAGTTATCTGGTGAGTCAGCGCGCGCGTGTGTGTGTGTGTGTGTGTGTGTGTGTGTGAGAGAGAGAGAGAGAAAGAGAGTGAGAGAGACAGACATCATACACAATCACTCCTAAGCCCAACTTCATCCTCCAGAGACAGCTGTCAGGCAACTTGCTCCCTGGGAACCCGGGGAACAAGAAGACAGTGTTCAGTTCTCACCATTTCAAAGACTGTAGTAAGATTTGGGAGGCACCATGGATTGTCATTCTGGCTATAAAAACTGTAAAATGAATATAAGGAAAAGCTTTTTCCTTGTTTCTCCACCACTGCCTTGCATGAGATATGCGAAAGGCAATTATCCAGCCAATCATGGCATTACTGGGAATGACCCTTTTGCAGTGCTTTTTCTCTCAGCTGGCCAAACATCTTCCAGAGGCTTCCCCTGAGCAGCTGGATGTTAAAGAGGCTGAGGATTCAAGCCATGTGTGGGTGGAGGAGAAAACAGGAAGCTGGTTGTCCTAAACAGTCATTTCAGCCCAATAACCTCAACGTGAGGCTACTCATTAACTAGGGAAGCACCACAATAAACCTTGTATTTACATGAACTAGTTATGACGAGCGATATCCGTGTCTCATCACATCTGATAACTGAGCCAACCTCACACTTCAAAAATAATCGCCAGTTTACAATGTACCCTGTCTTGTTTCTCAGGACTGAAACAGGCTTTCCATTTATCACCTCGGTTGCTCCCACAGTAGCCTGCAGGGAACAGGGCCAGATCAGAAGGGGGGGTGCCTCCCTTCCCCCACACCATGCAAAAATCAGGAAAAGGATTTCCCCAAAGAATCTAGAAGCCAGCCAAAGAGCCTGAGTCCCTTCCCTGTCTCTCTGAGGTGTCTGCCACTGAAATTTTTATGAGAAGGAAGCACCACCCGTGAGGGCTTATGAGCAGATGATAAGACTGGCACGTTTTAATGGGAAACACCAGCGCAGCCCAGCAGGCCCTTTGCTCCCACTGAACCGGCCAGCCCTGTGCCAGCCTTTTACAGTCCTGGGAGGCGACAGAAAGAGAAGAAAACCGGTGTCGGTGGGGAGCTGGGGAGAGGGTGGGAGAACGCGCGTCCACGATCCACTTTATCACTTGATGAAACTTTAACATTTTTGCATTTCTGAGCATCCTAGCCCAAAACACAGAAATAAGCAAGTCCTCCTTATTTTTAAATTACGAAGTCTTCTCCACTCACACCTCTGCCCGCCGCCCGACACCATCCTTTTGTTATTATTCCTAAGGTAATTTAAAACAGTAAACCAAAGCCTCCCCAACGCTGCTGGTTTGCGAGCGGCGAGCGCAGTCCATTTCAGCACCAGACTGGAGGACAGACGCCATAAGGGGTNGTCTGTGCAAACCATGATCTGAATGTAGCCGTGAAGTATTCTTACCTATGAATGCAACGGAAGGTTACCAGCACACGTGGCCACTTGCTTCCTCTTGTGTTTATCTTGAGAGCAGAGACTTTGGAATTGTATATTATACAGTTTCTAAGCAGAATGTTTTAGAAAGTCTGGAAGTTACAAAAGTACTTCTGTAAACACTATATGAATTAAATTTCCATAACAAACACGCAAGTTCTTCTTAGCCAGGAATATATTTTTTTATCGCATGGTAACATTACTGAGCTTACTTTACAGTGTTTTCAAAGCCAATAAAGCAGCACCCCAAGTACTATCCTGATAGAAACAGACTATTTCAGGGTTTTCAGGAATTGTCTTTATCATGTGTAAGTTTGCTGTGGAGTACACAGATTTTTCTACTGTTCCTAGAATAGATTAACAGAAACAGTGGGAACTGCTTTCTAAAAGAATGATTCTGCCTCCTACTTAAAACAAAGGAAGCTATCTCCTTTTCTTTTTAATTCTGTTTTGGGGAAGAAAACTCTCCAGCATATTAGATTAAAAGCCTTATCTGGATTGCATTGCTAATACCAGTGCAAACTTCTTTTGTAGGGGAGGCTTTCTGTTGCAAACTGTTAAGCATTTAATGCTCTGTAATGCCAGATATTAAAAAGAATTATCATTTTGTTTATTAAATCTTAGTGCCTCAACTAAGGATATTCATTATCTAGTGTTGCAGATTTTAAGTACAATTTTTTATGAAGAAACAGAACGCATCTGAAAATCAAAGATACCTGTGTTGTTGTTTGTGGCCGTCAAACAAATTCTGGTTCTCCTTTGAGCTAAAAAGGCAACAGGCAAAAACTGCCTAACACTGAGATTCAGATATTCAGATATTCCAGAAAATGTTTGGTGCAGAGGCACCTACTGAACTCCTTACTGCTCAAAGAAAGCAATAGTCAAGTCCTGAATTCTCTCTCCTTATCCTTCCTTTTTTGGGGGGAGGGGCACTGTGTGTGTGTTATTTTGGCAGAAAACTTTAAAAAATATAATCTTTTAGAGCAAATTGTATGTAAACAATTAGCTAACTAATTTAAATTCTACTGGGATTTTTTTGGGGGAATAATAGAAAATAATAGAAAACAGAAATAGATGATAAGTTTTTCTTTAGACTCCTCTATGGAAAAAAAAACTTCAACGATATGATTTTAATTTACTGTGCCAGACTACAACCTTGATATAACTCTCCAGATCATCACTAAATTAGAACAAAACTTTCCCTTCAGGACCTTGTGAGGCAGCAGAATTTTGTGGAGATGGATAGACTGTATCATTACTTGGATTTGTTTGGTCATCCCTGTCTTCAGATTTGACCTCCTGAAACTAGCCAAGTCAGTAAATGTGGCCTGGAGTTAAAGTGCTGTGGAGAGTGCAGAGTTCTCCTCACTCATCCGGCTGCGTAGCTGCTGAGGAAGGAATAGAACATTGGATGTTTCAAGCGCTGCTGGTCCTTCCGACACCAGGCGATCACAGTCCCATCGCTGTTTGCTGTGTACAAATGGTGGCCGTCACAGGAAAATGTAAGGCTGTTAAAAAAAAAAAAAAAAAAAGAGTCCCATTTCTACGCTGTGTCTCTGAAAATTGTATCAGCATATTGGTGATCATGTGGAAATTGGTGTAAGAAGTTAAGAACCTTTACTGGAGCAGAGAGACAGACAAAACGACCACCTACAAGTGGTTTTGACTGTAATAATATAGTTTAATGGTTCTGCTGCCAAGTTTGTGATGCTCATTCTAACCAGGTGATACAGACTAAAACCAAGATTAAAAGATTGGCACATTCTGATCCCTCTTTGCATGTTTTCTTTTCCTTTCCTATTTGGGGTTTTACTTAACAAATACATGGGTATAGGAAACTTCAAAAAATATATCAAAAAATACATTTTATCTATATAGAAATAAATGAGGATTATTTTATAGAGGTATTTCCCTGAAAGAGGAAAAGACAAAAAATGTGTTATTAATATATGATTTCATTTCATTACACTTTACATTTAGTGGACTAAAAATAAATTTATTTTAATGCAGTAAAATTTGAATCACTTACTCCAATTGAGTTTTTAAAGTCATATTTGTTAATGGAGCAGAGGGTAACAGGTGGTTTATCAGTCTTGTCTAGCACACTCCTGTAGCTATCAGTCACCATCATGGTATTTTCGATAATGAAAGGAAAAAATATATAACTTCCACAGTTCAAGAGGCCTTCCCAGGCATGATCCCAGCACGCCCTTCTGTGAGGCTCTGAGCTCCTGACCCAGATTTTAAGCTCCATGAACACAAACGCTTTGCCTCCTTCTGCCATGGGGTCCTGGACATCCTGGTATTCCATAAATGGCCAGTTGTTTATAATGATCCTCCTTACGTTCCTCTTTACTTCTGTGTGCTTTACTATCTCTCCAACAAAAACAGTGACAGAGTGTAGTGTGAAACAGGGAAGGGTGGGGGAGGTTTTTACCTTACAATAGGCTTATTTGATTTAGGAAACGTAATTTCCCGCACAGGCTTTAAGTCCCAAGTACTCCATAACCTAGAGGAAGAAAAAAAGTCACCATCGAATTACACAAGCTCAAGTTTCCTTTACTAAAAATTTAACCGACGTGTTTATTTGTTAAAAATCATCTGGAAAGGAAACACAATAAACGATTAATGTGGTTAATTCTAGGCAGTTTGCTCAGGTGGGTATGGGATTAAGAATACTTTGTGTATTTTCATATTGTTAATCTCAACACTTAAAAAATGAAGATCATGGCATTCAGTCCTATCACTTCATGGCAAATAGATGAGCAAACAATGGAACAGTGACAGACTTTATTTTCTCAGGCTCCAAAATCACTGAAGATGGTGACTGCAGCCATGAAATTGAAAGATGCTTGCTCCTTGGAAGAAAAGCGACAAACCTAGACAGCATATTAAAAAGCAAAGACATTACTTTGCCAACAAAGGTCCATCTTGTCAAAGCTATGGTTTTCCAGTAGTCACATATGGATATCAGAGTTGGACCATAAAGAAAGCTGAGCGCTGAAGAACTGATGCTTTTGAACTGTGATATTGGAGAAGACTCTTGAGAGTCCCTTGGACTGCAAGGAGATCAAACCAGTCAGTCGTAAAGGAAATCAGTCCTGAATAGTCACTGGAAGGACTGATGCTGAAGCTGAAGCTCCAATACTTTGGCCACCTGATGCAAAGAACTGACACTTTGGAAAAGACCCTGATGCTGGGAAAGACTAAAGGTGGGAGGAGAAGGAGATGACAGCGCATGAGACGGTTGGATGGCATCACCGACTCGATGGCCATGAGTCTGAGCAAGCGCCAGGAGTTGGTGATGGGCAGGGAGGCCTGGCGTGCTGCAGTCCACGGGGTTGCAAAGAGTCAGACACGACTGAGTGACTGAATTGAACTGAACCATTTATAGTTAAACAATATAAAATTTCAAAAATGTACAAATTACTATTTAGAAATAAAACAGAAACACCAGAAGAACCTATATCCTAAGGTGATTTTAAATCTCTAAATATTAAATATTATGTTTAGATAGTAAAAAATATTTTTTGAAACTGCTATGTCCTTATGAGCAAAAGGACACAAAGAAATCAAACTCCTCTTACCTTACAATTCCATTTTCTAATCCCCCAGCAATCACATTGATAGATATTCCCTCAGGCTGGTTAGAGAAGGCCACGGAACAAATGATCTCTCTGCAGTGGACGTGTCCAATGAGGTCCCCATTCACTGTCCAGAGTCTGAGGTCACTGCCTCCACCAGCTAAAACACCACAAAACCCCACAGATCACCAGAAGGTGAATGTTGCAGAGCCCCCCAACATTGGGCCCCAGAGGGGAATCCCTGAGGGCCTCGCTTGTCTGTTTGATGAAGTTCATAGGCAGCTCATGACTGGAGAGTGTATAAGTGAAATTACTACATAAGGCACACAGAGTTGGCCTATTTATCTAGAGATGATGACTAGTGAAAAAAATAAAACAAAAAATTAACCTACAAGGTAGAGCAACAATGTAAATTAACCATGAATTTCTTTGTAGTCATAATATCTTAGCATACAAACTGCCAAATCTAATTCTGAAAGTACCTATAAAGCTAAACCACCTCCAAAAAGAGAAGAAAATATCCTGTGAAACTATAGTATCTTTAAAAAGTGAGTTATGGGACTTCTGAAGAAAAAATAAGTTACAGTAAAAGTTGAGTTAAAAACTAATTCTTAAAAAGAAGGCTAATTCTTCAGAACGTCTAAGAATGAATCTTATAAATCAATGTCTTATTAAATGAATTTTTTTCTTTTCAAAGACCAGGACTAATCAACTTTTTGTAGTTTTCCAGGCGATGGAGGAGGCAGTAATTGCTAGCCATCCTCAATAAACTGGGGCTGGTGCTCTGGAGTCTATGGTGATATGTCCAGCCTTTCTGGAGAAATGTTCTCATACTGATAAAGAGAAGGGTTAAGAGGCATGATAAAGTAGAGAATTTATTTCTCTCCTTTATTAATGCAGTGAAAAGATTTCATATTTTTATAGCAAAGAAATAAGTATTAGAAATACTTCTTCATCTATAGAAATGCTAAAGACCATCAAATACCACAAACCAAAATGCCTAGCGTGTTGCAGTATTATTCACAACAGCCAAAAGGTGGGAACAACCCAGATGTTCATCAAGAGGTGAATGGATAAACAAAACATGGTATATCTAAACAATGGAATTCATTTTTATTCAGCCATAAAAAGTAATGAAGATCTGACAACAGCATGGATAAATCTTGAAAATGTTATGCTCAGTCAAGTAACTGAGGGGGTAGGAGAACTACCCGCTACTCTGAATTTTAGAATATTACATTAACTTTATAGTACCACTGGCAACAGGAAAAGGCTATGAACTCTAGTCGAAATGCATGTATTTTTGATATAGTGGCAGAATGATTTTTAAAAGTACAGAAACCATCAACTATAATATTTACATAGTTTAATAAACTTTCTATCTTATCACTATAAAAACCACATCCCATAATAAGCCCTGGGAAATCAGGATAAGGAAAAAATGAGTTTGCCAGTGTGTCTTTAGCTGCAATACAGAAAAATTTGAGATTATATATGTGTATACACACACATATACATATTACATATTATATACATACATATATATTTATCTTAAATTTTGATTTTAAAGTTACTTAGATGGCTCTCACTAAAGTCAAGATTTTTTGATAGTTTAAATCTGGTTAACTTTTTTCCCTTCCTAGAGTATAAGAATAGGAGAATGAAATGTAGTCCAGGTCACTAAACATAAATTTGTCGTCTTTTAAAAAGTCATTACTTTTATCATGCTCTCTACCAAATGCCCTTTATGACTCCTCTTGTATATGTATTGAGAGGCCTCAAATAAGTTGAGAAGGGCTTTTTGTTCAAAGTGGGAAGTAAGTTCTACCCATTACTCTGTTATACTGTGCGTACTGCCTACAGACACTTGAAATACCCTACTAGTGAGTTGGTAAATATAAGCAAAAGTAATTCGGTTTCTTGTTCCCATATGACTAGCTGATATAATATCACAGATATAAATCACTACTGGCAGCAGGAAAGTAATTAACTTTACAAAATTCAGCTCCTTCAGGATCAGTTCTAACTTCCAAATGTTGCCAAAAAAAGAAAGTAGAGAACTCTAGATAAGTCATCACTATATTTCGCCCCCAGCCCGATTCCCTCTTGATGTGTGTGACACACTAAAAGCCTCTACTGTATAAATCAAGGAAGATCAGTTAGCAAAGTCATCAATCATCTGTGCACACTTAATTATTACCAAAGTCAACTATTTAAGATCTTTCCCTTTAGTTATGCTGACTGGGGAATAAGAATGTGTTCATGCCATTCATTAGTTTATGACTGCGGGCTAAAGTCTGGCAGATAATACTTCACATCTGAAATCTTGAAGCATGACTGAAGACATTACTTTTCTTGAATATAAGAATCATGAATGTTTTGTAAAATTGACAAAATTCCAAGAGATATCTGTGGTATGGTAAAAAAAAAAAATTTATATATATATATATATATATATATATATTTGAACTTTGACCCACAACCCTGGCATAGAGCTCCTAAGCTCTTGTTAATTTACTGTCTTTTGTATGTTAGGGAGATGACTCCTGCGGAGGTCCTAGACAGCTTCAAGTGGGGGCTGGCCAGCAGAGAAGCTGCCCTTACAGCGCCTCCTACCTCTGGGAAGGGGAGAGGGGGCTAGAGGCGAAGGTCAGTTCCTAATGGCTAGTGATTGAATATACCAGGCGTACATAATGGAACCTCAGAAAACCCCTAAACAACAGGGGAGGAGACTGATGAGCACAGTCATGGGCCAGGAGGGTGGTGCCTTCTGATTCCACAGGAACAGACCTCTGGACCTTTTCTTGTGGCTGTTCACTTTGTAATGAACTACAGTAGTAAGTACAGTGTTTTATTGAGTTTTGTGAGTTGTTGGAGAGAATTATTGAAACTGGTGGGGGCCTTGAGACTCCTAAGTTTGCCAACTTCAACTTGTTAGTGTCAGAATTGAATTGCACTGCTGGACACCCATTTGGTGTCACAGAACTGGAGAAGAGTTTAGTGTCTGGAAAGACCATACATTTGGTGTCAGAAAAAAACAATATAAAAAATGCAAGCAAAAGATAAAAGACCACACACTGCAGATGTGTCAAAGATACCTGTACTGAGTGGACAAAGAGAAACAGTTTTTTGAAGAATCCTTTCAATTAATGGAAATGCAAACAGAAAACTTATGAGCCAACTGTTCTTACCTACTGGATGCATCAAGTTTTTTAATATGTATACATGAAAATAAAACAGACCTTTGATTAGGAGATCTTTCTCATGTAAATTTGGGGCACATTATACCTCCATTGTTAGTCTGTAATACCGTCTTGCAGGAACTAGAAGACACATATAATACAAAGCTGATCCTCTGCTGATGCCCTGGAGGAGGGTATGGCAATCCACTTCAGTATTCTCACCTGGAGAATCCCCATAGAGAAGCCTGGCAGCCTACAGTCCACGGGGTTGCAAAGAGTCGGACACGACTGAGCAACTAAGCACAGCACATGCCTAAACTGATGGACTCAATCTTTGACTTTATTGTATTTTAATACACACACAACAGAGGATGAGATGGTTGGATGGCATCACCGACCCGATGTACATAACTTTGAGTAAGTTCTGGGAGTTGGTGATGGACAGGGAAGCCTTGCATGCTACTGTCCTTGGGGTTGCAAGAGTCAGACACGACTGAGCAACTGAACTGAACTGAACTGAATACACATACATGCTATTCCCTAAGTATTCAGGTCTGGCAGGGACCAGAGGGATGTAACGTGACGGTTTAACCTATGATGTAACCAGCTAGCTGAGCACACGTTAGTACAAC
The DNA here is from genome assembly GCA_006410875.1 of Neotragus pygmaeus. Classification (NCBI taxonomy): domain Eukaryota; kingdom Metazoa; phylum Chordata; class Mammalia; order Artiodactyla; family Bovidae; genus Neotragus; species Neotragus pygmaeus. Next base: position 262,426 of record SJYV01045055.1, on the reverse strand, counting down.
CACTCTGTGCTTTGGATTTGGGACCAGCTCACCTGAGTCACACACTGTAGCAATGTCACCTGTAGTCTCGCTGGCAGAGACGGCCGTGACTGGGCTTTTGTGTCCCGCTAGACTTTGTACATAGCATAATCTGAAAGACCAAAGACATGAATTTGCATACAAACATTAAATATAATTACATTCTTTTATTTATATAATTCTTTTGATCAGTATATGTACCTACTATTTATAAGGGATTCCTGACTCTATTCCTAACTGATCTATTAATTCAATAAGATTACAAAGGTAAAGTCTGTATTTCATGCTTAAAGTTATTATAATGTAAAGATATTATTTTAGTGCATCTGTTTCTCACAGTAAGAACTGAAACATTAAAAACAGCTATTTTAGAGTTAGAAATCTTCTGTACCTGTTTAAATCCCATATGATGCAGGTTCCATCTCTGCTCACACTTATCATTATACTATATGGTTTGCAGACAAATAAACTGGTTATTTCTTCTGTGTGCCCATACAGATGTATCTGAGACTCCATTTCTATCTCTGAAGGCTAAAATTTAAAAAATAAGTATAAGATAAAAGCCATGAAAAAAGGTATTCTAGTACTGTTATCTCAAAAACAAAACAACCCAAGTGATTCGAACATTCTTCTCAAACAAATTTTTTCAACCTAGTTCAACTTTTTCTAAAGAGTAGAACTAGTTAAACATGAAAAAAGTTTTAATTGACCGTAATCTCATCAACTGATAAGCTTTTCATTTTTGTCTTTCTTTTCCACTCTGGCCAAATATACATGTACTTTAATAGCTGTGATTATCTCCATATAAATAGTTCTCTATTTCATATTTTATACATTCTCCCATAAGCATTTCTCATTTTTAACAGTATATTCAAAATGATTTTTAAGTGTTATGATATTCTATACAGTTCAGTTCAGTTCAGTTCAGTCGCTCAGTCGTGTCCGACTCTTTGCGACCCCATGAATTGCAGCACGCCGGGCCTCCCTGTTCATCACCAACTCCCGGAGTTCCTCAGACTCGCATCCATCGAGTCCGTGATGCCATCCAGCCATCTCATTCTTGGTCGTCCCCTTCTCCTCCTGCCCCCAATCCCTCCCAGCATCAGAGTCTTTTCCAGTGAGTCAACTCTTCGCATGAGGTGGCCAAAGTACTGGAGTTTCAGCTTCAGCATCATTACTTCCAAAGAAATCCCAGGGTTGATCTCTTGCAGAATGGACTGGTTGGATCTCCTTGCAGTCCAAGGGACTCTCAAAAGTCTTCTCCAACACCACAGTTCAAAAGCATCAATTCTTCGGCATTCAGCCTTCTTCACA
>SJYV01045055.1:160646-254281 GCA_006410875.1 Neotragus pygmaeus | reverse complement strand
ATGTATGGATGTGAGAGTTGGACTGTGAAGAAGGCTAAGCGCCGAAGAATTGATGCTTTTGAACTGTGGTGTTGGAGAAGACTCTTGAGAGTCCCTTGGACTGCAAGGAGATCCAACCAGTCCATTCTGAAGGAGATCAGCCCTGGGATTTCTTTGGAAGGAATGATGCTAAAGCTGAAACTCCAGTACTTTGGCCACCTCGTACGAAGAGTTGACTCACTGGAAAAGACTCTGATGTTGGGAGGGATTGGGGGCAGGAGAAGGGGACGACACAGGATGAGATGGCTGGATGGCATCATGGACTTGATGGACGTGAGTCTGAGTGAACTCCGGGAGTTGGTGATGGACAGGGAAGCCTGGCGTGCTGCGATTCATGGGGTCGCAAAGAGTCGGACACAACTGAGTGACTAAACTGAAGCTTAACTTTTTCACATATTTATTTTTTATCTGTACATTTGTGTGCTTGGTTTTCTGTATTTGTTACTACATTAGAAAATTATTTGTAGGGATTCCTCTATTAGTGGAATAGAATGCAAGCACCTTCCTCATTACTGCTGGATGACCTGGATCACCAGTCCAGTCTAGGGACGCCTTATCCAAAGTTTAGTCTCAAGGATCCTGGACCGCCCAGGGAATTCCAATCCAGGCTGTATATCCAGGCAAGAGTTGGCCCCATCTGACTCATCCTCACTCTGTGGGACCGGCCTTTTGGGCGAGAACCTCCCTGGGACCAACTCCCCTTTTTGCTCTGTCCCTTGTTGCTGTTTTCTACTTCTCTTATAAGGGGCTGTCTCAAGGTCAGTGTCAATATTCTAGGACTGACAGATAATCCAAGAATATCTAACTCAAGGCTAGAGCTCCCTCCTTGATGTTAAAATATATATACATATGTTTATGTATTTTTTTTACTTCATGACTATGAATAATAATTATGGGGTAAACAGAAAATAGGTACCCTACTGCCCGGAGCCAGTGTGAGGAACTCTGCCCTTGGCAAAGGTCATGAGGAAGGAGGCTTGGCATTACGCAAAGGTGAGATTGAGCCTCAGGAGACCCCCTGTTCCCGAGCATCTACCCCTAAAACCAGACTGCCTACTTTACTGTTCTATGCTCTCACCTACACCTCTGACTTTACGGGGGGCTGACCCCCCACCACCTCTCTCGGAGAAGGAGTTAACTTGCAGCTCCAGTTAATAAAAATTCCTGGGCGTGACAAGAATGTTTCAACTTACAAACTCCTCTAAAGGTTCTCTAGCCTGCCTGAGCAGGTTCGTCCGGCCACATGTGATTGTTTATAGCCTCCTGACTGTGAGAGGCCCGAGATGCTTTAAACTTTCTATATACAGATTCTTTTGAGAAGTTACAAAATTATTAGTATAGTATTAGTGGGTTGATTAGAAATTATATTGGTGAAGGGTTTTTCATTTGTTGAGCCAATATTTGCTGCTAAATCTCCATATTCCCTGCCCTTATAATGAATATAACTAGCATATATGAGAAATAAGCATTAACCTTTAAGATTAATCATGTTAAACCTTAGGCTAAGTGAATTCCTTTCTTAATTGTAACTCACTACACCCTATAGGAATGCAACTTTATCTGGTACCTTCAGAGGGTGGCCCCTGGTTTAAGAAAAAATCACCCCTGGAAAAAATACGTTTTCTGGTTGACTGACCATTATCAGAAAGGGCCATAAAATGTCAGCAGGCCTCATGGCCAGAAGATGATGTAAAACCCCTAAGACCTTTGTATAATTTTATATGAAGCAGCTGATTTTGACAAGGGTCAGGTCTGCTGACCCTGCGTGACTCTGTATTCATCCCTATGTATAACAAAAAGTATATAAGCAAACCTGAAAATAAAGAAAATGGATCAGTTTCTGGAAAGACTGATTCCCCCGTGTCATTCTTTCTTTCCCCTTCTGGCTGAATTCCTATCTGGGGCGTGGGTACTCACCAAGCCTGCTAATTTTGCCTGGGCTTCTAAGATCGGACTTGGGAGGCCTCAGTGCCTCCTCTCCTTCAGGAGAACGGAAAGACGCCTGTGGCCTACATAGGTGGNAAAGAAAATGGATCAGTTTCTGGAAAGACTGATTCCCCCGTGTCATTCTTTCTTTCCCCTTCTGGCTGAATTCCTATCTGGGGCGTGGGTACTCACCAAGCCTGCTAATTTTGCCTGGGCTTCTAAGATCGGACTTGGGAGGCCTCAGTGCCTCCTCTCCTTCAGGAGAACGGAAAGACGCCTGTGGCCTACATAGGTGGTGCAAGCTTCTTGTCTCAAAGCTTTATTGGTATCTCACGTAAACCAAGTTATTCAGCCTCTTTTTCTCCACTAATTTTCCTACTACACTATCCTTTTCTAATCTCTCTTTATATCTGTAATTAAATAAGTTTTTTCCTAGAATGCCGATTCCGTCTCCCCTTTGAATTACCCTGGATCCACCTGGGGCTGGACCTCGGCACCCTACAGTGGTTATTGAAATTTTAGATTATGCACTTTAAAATGATTCTAAGAGTCAGTGTTACTAGATGATTCCCTGAGGGATCAGAAAATAATTTCCATGGGTAGAACAGAAATCTTCTGCTAGCCTACTTCTTCATAAAATGTTCTTGAATGGTTTGATATTACCTTGGATAAACTGTATATTTATTCTCCCTGCCATCAATTTAGAGAATAGAAATACAGGTGTTCACTTATATAAAGATGACGTGGGCACATTAATTAGTGAAAAATGACTCAGGATCAGTTATTTTAGGATCAGTTATCACCTTTGAAGACATTCTTCTCTAATATATAAAGGGCTTATAGATAACAGTTCCCTATAACCAATCAATGTATTCATCATTAGGTATGTAGAATGCATCTTAGCAGACTATCTTGGGAGATTCAACAGAAACAATGCTCGAAGTTAGATGTGCTTCACTAGCTTAGGAAAGTAATAAGATTCCCTTGAAAATATTTTCAAGCAACAATTATTTTAGTTATAGACTATGCGGCACTTGGGAGCCTGTCTTTTGCTGTGTCAAGGGCAACACAAACAAGAACATAAATACTTTTAGAACTATGGCATTCAGTGGGTTTGGGCAATGGAAACTAGTGAACATGAGGTGCTTCCTGCCAATCTCACAGGCACAGGGTCACATCTGCAACTTCAGGGACCCTAAAATGATGAGATGGTGCCCAAGAAAATGGTGCCCAAGAAAAAGCTACAACAACACCCACAAAATCTCAGGTAACCTTCCCTTAGATCAACCAATGGTAAAGTCACACAGCTAAGATACACTTTTGGACATGGAGAAAAAGAAAACCCTTAGATATAAGCTGAAAAATCAACTTTCAGGAAAGGATAGAACTGAGGAAAGGTATGCAACATAAGACTTCACGAGCCTACAATAACTTCAAACTAAAAGAAGCACACGTCTTGCTGTATTCAAATGATAACAGCTACACCTTTGATCTGCTGCTTCAGAGCTATGCTGTGTACAATTACTCCTATATTGATAACTTAATCCTTTTTTTAAAAAAACCCAATACTGCATACTGTGTTAGTGTACAATTAAAATTTTAAATTGTAGGGAGAATGGAAGTAAGGAAAACTAAGAACAAGACTGTTCAAAGTGTTGGGAAAAGAGGAAATAAAAGATGGAAGATAGTTTTTGTATGACAAGGAACAAATCATCTGAGCACACAAGCAGAGGACTACTCTGCAGCAGAGATCAGAATGTATGTGTAGGAAAAAGGAAACAGAAAGGTGTGCTCAGCAGCAGAAAGGCAACGGCAGCAGTAAATATCAGAGACATTATAAAACTTACATCTGATTTAGGCCTTGGGGAGTAAAAAGAAAATGAGACACTCCAAAAGTGAAGGCACACCCCTCTGCCCAGACTCCGTAGCACTCTTCTCGTTGTGGCCTGTGTATAAGACTCTCACCTCTCTCTACTCGCCTGCCACTCCTCCCAGCAGTCCCTACTCTGAACAAACTATCTGCCACTCCCGAACTACCACGCCTTTAATTCCGAGTGGTGAGTGTACTCTGATGAAATACTCTTTCCTCTTTTCTCCACTTAGTAAAATGATCCTTTGAGATCCAGCTCAGGTGTGATTCTTCAGGCTCCCTGACACCTGGCTGGGCCCACTTCTGGCTCTTTTACCGTGTGTGTCAGTCTGAGAGCACACACCTTGCTCTTCTGTAATAATCTGTAGGAGCCCACCTCCTGCTAGAGAGTCCTCGGGATAGCTGCCAGCATCACCACAGCACCTTTTAACTGGTACCCCTCCTTCCAGTCTCATGGCCCTTTAAGCGTTTTTCCTTGCAGGCTCTACAGTGATAGTCTTAAAATGCTGATTGGATCATATCACTTCTGCTTCAAGCATTTTAATGACTCCTTAGACTAAGAGACAGAAACATCCCTGGTGGCTCAGAGGTTAAGCGTTTGCCTGGAATGTGGGAGATCCGGGTTCAGTCCCTGGGTCAGGAAGATCCCCTGGAGAAGGAAATGGCAACTCACTCCAGTACTCTTGCCTGGAAAATCCCATGGAGGGAGAATCCCTTGGAGGGAGGAGCCTGGTAGGCTACAGTCCATGGGGTCGCAAAGAGTCGGACACAACTTAGCGAGTTCACTTCACTTCACTTTATACCCTAACGAAGGTGGCAAAGAACCTTAACAAGGGTTTAAAACTGAATAAACTTGCTCAGAAAGGTAAGGAACCTAGTGTCACCCTATGCTAGGAAAACAAGTTTCACCCAGTAGAACATGTTTTATAAAATAATGGAGAAAACTGTAATTAAAAAAAGGCACACAGAACGTTCTAGAACAGAATAGTTATCACCGAGTTACCACTCTAAACTTGCCACTACTCTTCAATGGCACCACAGACAGCTGATTCAATAAAGAAATGAGAGTAAATTAAGAGAAGTATGGCATAATGTCTTCTTCACTAGACTGTTTTAATACTTTAACTCACAAATCTTAAAAGATTCAGTGAATGGCTGAAAAAATTTCTTCCAGTAAGTGGTAGAATAGAGACTGGCTGCTTGGATTTTTCAGTCATTTAATTCACTCAGAGTGTATTAGCAATGTTAGGAGTTCTGCACTTCTAAATTTTACAGAATCTTGTGGGATACCCTTTAAGCATTCAGGTCAATACCGAGAACAGAGGGAACCATGAAAATATCACGAAAAAGCAGAGCATAACTCAAAATATTTTCTGTTTCTGTCCATATACAGTTATTTTTAAAATTCTTTTATGATCCTAATAAACCCAAAATAGAGTTAGATATTGACCTTTTACATTATCAGCGCTTCTGTGAAGAAGAGATTAAAGTACAAAAAATGTAAGTTGCTCTTATACTAAATAAATCATACTTTATAAAGGGTTTCTTCCCCTCACTGACATGAAAATCCCACAGATGTGCCCAGGACCTACCGTGCCGCTTGTGAACCTGTTTGAGTAAGCTGTGATGACACCACACTTGCTCCCAGTGAACAGCTGGCAGCTGTCAGGGACCCAAGCACAACTAGTCACCTAGGAAAAGGACAAGTCAAAGATGAACATGCTTAAAAAGCATGAGAAATGCTTCTACTTTTCTGACATTTATTTTTAAAATATATGCTCATAAAATTAAGATAAATATTATACTTGAAATGATTAGAATGGTGCAAGACATAGTAATAGATATTATGTAACTTTGAGATGTCTAAAGGCTGTAAAATGTGATATAAACTGTCATCTTTTGGTTCTCTTATTGCATTGTCGAAAGAATGCTGTCATCTTTTGAGAAAGTATAAAAGAAGACTAGAGACACTGTTTCTTTCAGTTGTCATTGAACACAGCTGGGAAATCAGAATTTTTCATTTTCCAGTGATAACAGAGAAGAGAAGAAAGTTGACAGGAATATGTTTCACAGTTAAGAGATCAATCAGAAGATGAGGCAAAGAGAGAGCAGGACTCTAATATGTAATGACGATAATGAAATTGATCAGATAAGTGAAATCACAGAGTGTGGGTCTTTGTATGATAATATCCTGGACAAATTTTCTCAAACTAAAGAACTAATAAGTGAATGACATATTCCAAGAACAAAATGAAATATGGTATTCTTATCTAGGTAGTCATTTGATTGGAAACACCTTATCACATCACGTTTGCTCAAAATCTGGATCATCCTGTTTTGCTGAACTTGAGGAGAGTGTTTTTTCATCTTTAATGATTTTTCTCTGCCCAATTTTACATGACGGAAATAATTTTGCAGTGTTGAAATTCTTACTAAAACTTCTAATAAGGTTGTTTTTCACTGCTCTCTTTTCTTACTTTTGTTAGTTTACTAGTAAGCCAGATGATAAAAGGCAGTGATGTGACCTTTTTTCAGGCATACAGAAGATTAAGCAAATAAGTCACTTCTCTCCTTTTTTTCACTGCCAAAAATTCCCTACAAGTAGCTGACTCCATTTCTTTCTTCTTTTTCTTTTAAACACTTTTATTTATTTATTTCTGGCTGTGATGAGTCTTTGTCGCTGCACAAGATCTTCTCTAGTTGAGGAGAGAGGGGGCTACTCTCAAGCTGCGGTGCACACTTCTTATTGTGGTGGCTTCTCTTGTTGTAGAACACGGGTTCTAGATGGGCAGCAGTTTCAGCTCCTGGGCTCTAGAGCACAGGTTCAGCAGCTGTGGTGCACGGGCTTAGTTGCTCCAAGGCATGGGGGANGCATATACATTATATATATTACATGTATCACATACACATATATAATAGGTACACACGCACATATATACACACAAGAAGTAGAAAGAACGTCAAGCTCTTACTCTTTGTGAGTACTAGTGTCTCAGATTTTAATAAAATTTATTTTAATAAAATGCACACACGTGTACCCAAGAAAAACAGAGCAGCACTCTGGCTTTGATAGTGAAAGAAGATTGCGAATGAAGAAGCAGGGAGACAAGAAGCCAGCAGAGAACTGTCATTCTCTCACTCCGAGGTGCCCTGAATACCACCTTTAGCAAATAAACACATGCAGGAGGTCCTAAAGTCTTGGAAGAAAGAAAACCTATGTCGGAATTTAAATCCAACACCTACTGTATCTCAGGCTCTGTGACAGTAAAAGAACCTTACAGAAAATACATATACTCCACCCAGTAAACTACCATAAGATTTAATTCTCTGCTATTCCTATATTGAACTACATTCAAACATGTAAAAGAGATACTATGATACATGCATAGCCCCATGTTTCACGAGTCTGATTTTAGCTGATGATTAACTGACACAAGTCCCATTTTAAAGGGATTTTTAAAAGGACTTTTAAACATTTTTAAAGCAATGTGTCCTTTCCATCCTCTGATCTCATGGCAACTTATATATCTAGATGTGATGAGAGCATCCGTGAAGCCCTTTTGCTATTGAAAAACACTGGNTGATGATTAACTGACACAAGTCCCATTTTAAAGGGATTTTTAAAAGGACTTTTAAACATTTTTAAAGCAATGTGTCCTTTCCATCCTCTGATCTCATGGCAACTTATATATCTAGATGTGATGAGAGCATCCGTGAAGCCCTTTTGCTATTGAAAAACACTGGAATCACTGGAATTCTCATTCTCTCAATTTCAAGCAAATACAGTTCTAGTTATGTCTCAGTTTGGTTCAGATCTGAATATGCCAAAAAGGCCTATTAATTAAGGAAACTGATAATTTCATGTTTTTGAACGAGTCATATACACAAAGCTGACATGACCAGAGTTTTCCTCATCAAAAGTTATACATTTTGATGTGTGATGGGGAGGGTGGGTAGAATCTTAATCTTTGCAAGAGAGATTATTCTAAATATACCAGAATTATCAAAATTAAAAACACAAATAAGTTTAAAAAAAAAGACATGGTTTACTTTTACTAGTCAACAGACAGTGACATTGAAAGTATTGAAGAGTTCCTAGTTTTTAAAGCCCAGAGTAAGAAAAAGAAGCAAAGGGGAAATGTGGGTGGGGGGGATGGTATCTCCCCAATATATGTAAATGAAACTCCTAAAAGAAGATAAAAGTAACTCACGAAGGATCAGCCATAAATTTGACTGATTTTAAGTTTGTCAGCTGGAGGGAACTATCATAACGCCAAGAAATAGAGCTGTAGACAGCTGGCCATGTGTAATACCCTGCCCCTTTGCCTAAACGTTTAAACCATTGATTTACTTGGGATTAAAAAAAAAAATGAAATCTCAAACTCAGCTATCCCCAACACACAAAGCAAATTCCAGAATCTTGAAGACTTTCATTGTCTCTGAAAGTCATTGTCACCACCCTAATCCCCTCATTAAAGCTAAAGAAAGGCCGAGATGGCATTAAAATGAATGCAGACCATTTGCAGCAATCTCCTGCTCACGCCACCTCCAAATGAAGGCAGGCACATTGCATAATCCAGGCAGCAAGAGCTCCTGACAGGTGGATGATTTATGCTCATAGTCAGAAGAATCGGAGGGCCTGCAGAGCAGACAGCATGAGCTAGGCGGTGGCGAGACAGATGCTCTCAGTGGGCTTGCGGGGGCTGGCAGGCTCCAGCTAGTTCAGGTGCAACCTGGACACTTTAAGTGCTGAACTCCTATTGCCTAGATTCCAACACTCTGATGTGCCATTTGCAATATGATACGCAATGTACACTGTGAATAAACTGTCAACTGCAGGCAAGCACTCTATACACGCACGTACCCCTTCCGAGCATAGATGTTATGGATGTGTGCCCCAGCACATAAAAGAAGGGAAACCCTTTTTTTTTTTCCTGTTGTTGTTGTCAAATGATTCTTCTAGTACATATGTACACGTTATGAAGTGCAAGGATCTTCAGTCCTGAAGATTTTTCGCCCAGGTAGGGTAAGCAGAGAGTGACAAGATTTCCTAACAATTAGATCAATATTAAAGATTGCACAGAGGGATTAGGAGAAACACACCTCAGCAGAAAACCGACATACCTGTCAATTATATTAATTATTTTTCAGATACATGACATGCTTTCATGACATTTCCTTCTGAGAAGGCATTTGAATATTTGAGAGGAAAATGAATCAGGGGTGGATAAAGGGAAGGATCCCTAAAGAGTTGAACCTCTTTGAAATCAATCTTTAAAATAGTTTTTTTTTCTTTCAGAATTTCTCTCAATAGCCCCAAACAATAACAATCTGTTAAAGATTATGGTATTGGTTAAAAGGGTAGATAAACCTAATTATAGCTATCGACGACAAATTACAGCTACTCCAATCTCTAACAGAAGGTATTAGCCACCATTTGACTGGTCAGCAATAACCCACCCACTGGATGGAGAAATTCACTCCACAGATCCAAATGGAATGATATAGATCACTATTCATCTGCTCAGCCCAGTATTTCCAAGGTACAGAATTCTAGGCAAAAGTGAAAAGGCTAAATATTCAAATGTACAGGCTTCAGGTTATCTTGGATGAATTCGACTTTACTTTAAAATCCTAGATACTTACTGTAGGGTCAAAGGTAGAACTGCCAATGAGAATTAAAGACACAGCCANAAATGGTGACAAACGTTAGGATGTGTGAGTAGGCACTGACTCCATTTCTAAGGTGCTCAGGGAATGGTGACAAATGTTAGGATGTGTGAGTAGGCACCAGGTGTATGTAGGTAATGGAAGTCAGAAAGCAGTAAAAGAACTTCCTATGGGAAGACAGTCAAAGAGAGAAGGTTTAGCATACAATTTAGTCCTGGAAAAAGTTGTGGCAGTACTGTGTGTGTGTGTTTGTGTGTGTATATCGTGTTTTATAGTTTACAATATACTTTCACAAACACTGGAGAGATTTTTACAACAGTTTTATGAGAGAGTAGTGGGAGTATGAGTACTCTCGTTTTAAGCAGGAGGAAAGAAACTCAAGCTGGGAAAGGTTAAGTCACTTGCGAAAGCCGACACAGTAACAGAGCTGGACACTAACATAGATCACAGGGATGGCAGGGTTTTAGTAAGGCCCAAGGCTCTTTCTACTATGCGGTGATGCCTGAATTCTCGGTCTATTTAAAAAAGCCACGTACAGTAGATGATGCTCTGGTTATTGAAAATGACATAGTAACAAAAGGTAAGTTAACACTGAGAAAAAAATCAATTGTGATTTTGTTCCAACACTGCTGTGAGCTGATGCTGAGTAGGAGATTATGATACAGTCTCAACAAGAGATGGGAAGAGCAGGGGTCCCCCACTCCTGGGCCACAGACCAGAAGCAGTCCATGGCCTGTTAGGAAGTGGGCCACACAGAAGCAGGTGACTGGCTGGCAAGTGAGTGAAGCTTCATCTGTATTTACATCTGCTCCCCATCACTCATATTACTGCCTGCGCTCCACCTCCTGTCAAATCAGTGGCACTTGATTTTCACAGGAACACGAATGCTACTGTGAACTACATATGCAAGGGATCTAGGTTGTGGGCTCCTTAGGAGAATCATCCTGAAACCATCCCCCTATTCCCTTCTCTGTGGAACAAGAGTCTTCTGTGAAACCAATCCCTGGTGCCAAAAAGGCTGGAGACTGCTGGGGTAGAGAACAAACTTTGGGGACACAGTCAGTACAGCAGCAGTTAGGAAGGCTGTCAGCATTGTAAACAAGGCATATGTCTAACGTCATCAGCTTCTCGACTAACTACAGGATATTAAATACTAGCTGTCATCAGTCCTACTCCCTTCTAAAGCATTATGTTTAATTATTATTATAAAGTACTTCATAAAAATGTTTACCTGATATTGCTGTGAACTTTGTATAAAATTTATTGGAGGCTCGCTCTGTTTACTCTTCAACCTTAAAATGTTATCAGCATATCCCCAGCTCAGGATGGCTGACCACTGAATGTCAGTACTGTTCATGCTTCTCACACCTCAAGAAAGAGAAATAAAAGTATTAGTTGCCACTGATCCGTTATCATTGGACAGCCCACTGAAATGGCAGGTTAAAGACCATTCTGGCCTTTAAGGCCTGAAGTTCACATAGCAGAACATGGTCATTCCAGGGCAAAATCATCTTTATAGCCATAAGATGGACCGATTTATGTTAGTTTCATTTCTTTAAGGCTAATAGGATTCTAAGGTTGGAACTGTATTCTTTTTCACCTGTGTTATTTTGGTAGGGATTTATTTGACTTAGAAATAAAATTTCTGTTAAGAAATTTTTATAAAAGACAATGATAACTAAGCTTCCTCTATTTATGTTCTGTGATGCTTTTTCTTCTAATAATAAATAAGAACTAGATAATGTTTAAATAACTTTCTAGATACCCCATACTGAAAAATCAACTGGAGAACTACTAATGCTAGAGAGGGACCACTGCTGGAGCAGAAGCAATCCTGAGAAGAATAATTTAATCCTGCAACTGCAAGGACTTTATATGGGGGAAGTTCCTATAATGAGGTTCTGTTCTTCTCTTGTTCTACTCTCAACATAATACTACCTTCTTTTGGGATAAAGATCTGGACATTCTGACATCCTTTTCCAGTGTTTCTCATAATCTACGCCTTGTTGGCACTCTGACTAGGGCTAGTGCAGCATAAAAGCTGTAAGTAGCTGGTGCTGCCTGTACAACTAAGAAGCTTTGAGTTCCNTGGGATAAAGATCTGGACATTCTGACATCCTTTTCCAGTGTTTCTCATAATCTACGCCTTGTTGGCACTCTGACTAGGGCTAGTGCAGCATAAAAGCTGTAAGTAGCTGGTGCTGCCTGTACAACTAAGAAGCTTTGAGTTCCTTAAGGAGAATGTGAGTACCTCACTTAATATATAGCTGTATCTATAATATATACAATGAGAATACTCAGCATAATATATAGCACAATATAACATAATTCCAAATGTGGATATCAGTTTTGCAATACAGAAATTAGGATAGCCTTGCTACATATATGCTCCTCTCTAGATAAGCCTCAGGACTTCCCAGATTTTACCATGAACCCTGGCATGTGGCAAGAACTCAGTAACTGTCCCAGGTTTCTCCTTCCAGAAACACAAGATGCACCATGTTTTGTTTTGTTTTTTAAAGAAAAAGAAACTTCTTCTTTACCTATTAGAATAGTAGATCTTAAATAAGAATTTGCAAGAAAATGACTTTTGCTGCATGTGCAGATTTAGACTCAAGCCCCAGTGATTCTAATTTGGTGTGTCTCCAATGGTATACTCAGTAAACCAACTGAGTATACTTGGGAAAAAAGCACCTCAGACAATTTTGAGGCATTGTTAGTTCTCAAGTAATTGGCCTGTACTGAGCTAAAGATCATTAAACCATGGCAGTTTAGTTGCTACACTGTATTACACATGTGTAACTAGAGGGCAGTTATTTAATATAATGGTGCTTGACACACATGACCTCCCATCTGCCAGCTGCACTCTTGGTCACTAGGAAATGCCCCTGTGGATGGTTCTGCACTGGGTACAGCAGTGAATGCTCAGAGTCCCTGGCTCCAGAGTGTTCATAGTCTGATGGACATTTATTTATTAAGCACACCAGAGTCAGGCGTTAACCATTCCTTATATTATTTCATTTAATAATTATAGTGAATTACCCTGTGAAGTAAGTCCTTTTATTATTCCCATTTCATAGATTAAAAGCCAGGACTCAAGAAGCATAAGTAATTTTCTCAAAATTACACAAAAATACACAAGTATTAAGCAGCAGAACTGGGGTGCAAATTCAGGCACTGTGCCACGTGAGCTCATGGTCATAACTTGTATGATACCACTTCCCTGGACACACCTAGATTCTGCCAAATCTCACTTACATTCTATGAGGAAATAAAGTAATTTGAATGAACACAGCTATTAAGGACTTGTGACTGTACTGGCACAAATAAGGTAGGTTAGCTATTACATGGGACATATTTAAGTCCCACCATGCTAAGTAATAATATCAGCCCCTTTCTCTCTGATCAAGAGAGATAAACTTCAATCCACTCTAATCAATTTCTTAAAGGCAAATTATTCACACATTTCGATCCTCTAAGTGTTATTATTAATAAACTACTTGTGATGCATCTCATAGCTGACCGCAACATACTAGTGAGAATAAACTACTGATATTACAATGATGATTAAGCAGATTTACCTTCCCCTCTTAGTTCACTAAACTTTGATAAAATGGTATGTGGCTTCTTTTATTACTGGCAACTATAAAGGCAATCATTCATCTCATGACAGAAGGGAGAGTGAGTTTAAAAGAACTGTGGTCCAGCCAGCACACTAAATTCCTTGAAGTGGCTGATGCTGGGGCACGGGTGCTCCAGTGGTGGGCGGGGCCGTGAGGACCGGAGGAGCAGAGCGCACAGAACCAACACCAAGAGGCGTCAGGCCCCGACTCTGGTTTCCAGGCAAATCTGCATACCCCTGACAGGCACAGATGGGTGCCCTCAGTCATTCATTTTAGTGCTTAAAGCCCAGGCCCAGGAAGTAGGGACAGTTAAGTAAAATGATTAATTTGGAAGGGCTGAGGAATTGCTTGAATGGAAAATGTCACTAGTTTTCCAGTGTATAGGTGACATTTAGAAATTTCAAGAGGGCCTCTACTGACAGCACTTTCCCATGTGTTGCTGTTAGTGAGTCAGTGCAGAGAGGTGAGAAAACGATTGCTTTCCAGACATATGTATTTTTAAACCTATTTTCAAGGCTATCATGATTTCCTCATTTTGTTTTACTTTCATGATTGTCTCTTTTGAGGTATTAGAACTGTTGGTCAAATAAGTCGTCTATTCTGGGATTCAAGAACCTCAAAGTGTATATTTCTACAAAATTGATAATGTTTTCATCTTGTGAGACATTTATTTATTCTTATCTCCTTCAGTTCTTCCTCTCATTTCAAATGACACAGCCTTTAGTTCTCATTTTTTTCATGTAGTATGTTTTAATTCCTACTTTGCATTAAATGAACACAAATTTGAGTCTGTTTTTTCACCAAGGATTCAGAAAACTCAGAAATGAAACAAAATAGCAGCACAGATGAGGGGAAACATTCAAATCTCTTGAAACATAGACCTAGGATGATTTTCACGTTTTATTTTACCTTGTTCTTTGCTATATGTCATCAGAAGACAGAAATTTCGGGACAAACCACATATTGCTCTAGTGGGCAGAGCCTGGAGACAACCAAATCTTTCTCCGTGGGGCTGGCTGAAGCAGACCACAGGAACTGGAGCACTTGGGGAACCGACATACTCCCCCCATTTCAAGCCTTTTATCCATGACAAAGGACTCTAAAACCAAGAAAAGTAAAAAGTGCATTTAAAAAATGGTAGTAAATATAGAATCACTCATGGAAATATCTGTTCCTGGTGGTTAGATACAGTGATAAACAAGACAGATGAGGAACACATATTTCCATAGGTGGTACAAGTGCTATGAACAAAGTCTAAGGAGAGGGAGAGGACTGAGAAAGAGGGTTGCTAGTTAGATGAGGGGTTGGGAAAGAGTCTCTGAGGCAAGCAGACACCTGAGTGAAATAAAAGCACACCAGGGCTCCATCCGGAGACAGGGCATGCCAGGTGGAGGGAACAGCCAGTGTGAAAGTCCTGAGGTGGGAAGGAGGCAGTTCAGTATCCGTTTCTATTACAAACAGACATCCTGCTCAGGTCCTGCATATGCACCAACTTTAATTAGCTAATGAGCAATAAGTATAGTGGCAAATGAAATGGTATTTATTACTTTTCAGGGCTGTACTGTTAAATTTTGACATGTTAAAATAATAGATTCTAGTTAAAAATAATGACCCTGGTAATGATAGTGACTAAAATGATTTGTAAGGCTTCAAAATCATGAGTTACACTGACAAGTAAACATAAAACAAAAAACACAGCTTTCAACTATGGAAAACAACATGAGTGATCTGGGTTCAGCAAAACAATATTGTCTATTGTATTGATCTTTTGCAATTTTGATCTTACTAGCTATATAAGTTCTGCTTGCATTTAACATGCAAACATATGCAAATTTGATATACATGAGCTATGAGCATAGAGAGTTTACAATTAAGTATTTAAGTAATTTTATTATAAGAAACAGTTGTCAAAACAAGGTCTCTAAAAACCATTTCCTCAAAGTGGATCACAGATGACTGCAATCTGAGATCTCTGCTTTATCTTACAACCTCTTTCCCTTGTCTTTTCATTTTCTATGATTTCCTTCTGCCAACCTCTTTAACACTTTACAACTCACACACTCCCACCTTAAGCTGCTTTAATAATGAAGAATTTAGCTGAGGATTAGAATCCATTTTACTATTAAGGCTTGCTTGCTTTATTTTTCTATTTTGGAATATAAATTAATACTTAATTCCTACTTTAAGAGGCAATACTTCTTATCATGACAATCTGGAGGGGCCAAAAAATCATGTAAGATTTTCCCCTTAATTGTAAACTCAAACATTTACACTTCTGGTCACTACTTCTGGTGGAAACTGACAACCAGGACCATGCTAGACACGTTTGCACTGGTCCGTTTCCTCCCATTTGCCATGCCTGTTATGTCACTGCCTGGCGGGGCTTTCCCCATAATAACCCTCAGGGAGGTCACAATCTGACCTGAGCTCCCAGAGCACTCTCTTCATATCACTAATGCAGCATCTTCTACACACAGAATTAGTAATGCGGGCATCTGTATTCACTGGCTGGTGCACACCTTCAGGCTGGGACCATGGGACTCAATTCCCGGCCTCTAAAGCTTGGGAGAAGGTCTGATGTTTCAGGAGTTGAGCCATGTTTTCCTGAATTCTATTAAAATCCAAATGACATACCGGATAGGTAATTTCCTTGACCTGTTCTCTGGTTTCCCTGAAAGCAAACTGCACTAACAACCCCACGGCGGCAGGAAGCTCCCCTTCGATGTTGAGCTTGGAGCCAGGTCTGCTCGCATGGGCTGATTGGAACAGCTGACGAGGGGTCTGGCCGTAGGTTTTTATCATGGTTTCTAGTGCTCGTCTTTGAACTGGATCTTCAACTGCAGAGACATCCATTCCAAAATATGTCTGAAGAGAAAAAGAGAATGAGAGGAATGTAAAAAGCAAAACTTGGTGATAATACCAAAGGGGAAAGCAACTTGCTTTATTCTCCAGGCAATGGACAATGGAAAGGATTTCCTTTCTCAAATTTCAAATGGAAAGGATTTTAAAATGTTTTTGAACAGGGTGATAGTTATTAATAGTCTCAAAGAGATCAGAATAGGAATCATCAATTCTTCTGAATGGATGAAACAAAAATAATGTATCTTGACTGGTGTTAATTAGGTAATTTTATAAAATTAATTTCTAATTTAAGAGAATATCATGTAAGACTTCATTTATCTGTGCAGCAAAAGGAAACCATCAATAAAATGAAGATAGCCTACTGAATGAGGGAAACTGTTTACAAATCATGTACTGATAAAGGGTTAATTCCAAAACATATAAACAACTCATACAGCTCAACAGCAAAAATACCAAAGATCTAATTAAAAAGGGGCAGAGGACCTGAATACTTTTCTGAAAAAGACATACAGATAGCCAAGAGGTACATGAAAATATTCTCAGCATCCCTAATCATCAGGAAAATGCAAATCAAAACCACAATGAAGTATCATCTCATACTTGTTAGAATGGATAGTATAAAAAAGACAAGAGACAATAAATGTTGGCAAGGATGTGGAGAAAAGGAAGCCCTGTGCACTGCTGGTGGGAGTGTAAATTGATGCAGCCACTATGGAAAATGGTATGGAGGTGCCTCAAAAAATTAAAAATTGAACTATTATATGATCAGCATTTCCACTTCTGGGTATTTGAAAGTGAAAGTGAAAGTTGCTCAGTAGTGTCCGACTCTTTGCGACACCATGGACTATACAGTCCATGGAATTCTTCAGGCCAGAATATTGGAGTGGGTAGCCTTTCCCTTCTCCAGGGGATCTTCCCAACCCAGGGATTGAACCAAGGTCTACCGCAGATTCTTTACCAGCTGAGCCACAAAGGAAGCCCTCTGGGCATTTAAACTACATTAATTTGAAAAGATGTATGTACCCCTATGTTCATTACAGCCTTATTTATAATAGTCAAGATATGGAAGCAACTTAAGCATGTACACATGGAATGGATAAAGTAGATGTAGTAAATATATGCAACTAAATATTATTCAGTCATAAAAAAGAATGAAATCTTGTTACAACATGGATGGAACTTAAAGGCATTATGCTAAGTGATATAAGTCAGGCAGTCAGTCAGTTAGTCAGTTCAGTCGCTCAGTCGTGCCTGACTCTCTGCGATCCCATGAATTGCAACATGCCAGGCCTCCCTGTCCATCACCAAGGAAAATACCAAACAAGTAAGTATGGTTTCATTTATATGTGGAATCTAAACAAAAGACCAAGCTCATAGGACTGGTAGTTACCAAAGGTGGGGGTTGGGCAAAATGAGTTACGGGGCCCACAAGGTACAAATTTCCAGTTATACAACAAATAAGTCATGGAGATGTAATGTGCAGCATAATAACTACAATTAATAACACTGTATTGCACATTTGAAAAGTTGCTAAGAGAATAAATCTTAAAAGTCTTCATCACAAGAAAAAAATTCTTTGTAACTAAGTAGGGGGTAGATGTTAACTAGACTTATTGTGGTGATCATTTCCCAAATAACTGAATCAGTATGCTGTATTCTGGAAACTAATATAATGTATGTCAATTATACCACAAATTGAAAAAAAAAAAAAGAAAAACAAAATGAGGTTTTCTTTGGTCTTGTCTTTTAGTAAGAACTGATTAAAAAAAATAAACAAAATTTTCAATTCAGTTGATCCAAAATAGCTTCTGCAGGCAATTAGTAAGTGGATCTATTTCTTCTGTGGCTGTCTGTCAGATATTGGTCAGAAAACTGAGTCAACATCATTTCAGGTGGTCCACAAAATCAAAACAGATAACAGAATTCAAGACATGGAGTCTGAAAAAAACTAGAGGATCCTACCCCACTCCAACTTTCTCAATTCATAAGAACGAGAACTCGAAGTTCAAAGCCACCTGTGTCTGCATGAAACTGTGGGATTCCAATGCCCTTTTGTT
The DNA here is from genome assembly GCA_006410875.1 of Neotragus pygmaeus. Taxonomy (NCBI): domain Eukaryota; kingdom Metazoa; phylum Chordata; class Mammalia; order Artiodactyla; family Bovidae; genus Neotragus; species Neotragus pygmaeus. The sequence goes on along the minus strand of SJYV01045055.1, from coordinate 236,234 downwards.
CTTTGTGTGAATATGCTCAAAGAAAGAGCCGGATTCCTCTCAAGACACAATGGCTGCTGTCACAGGATGACTTTGTGTTGCTAACTCATATCACATCCCCCGCATCTTGAAGATGTCTACAAACATCAATTATTGAGATATGTTTTCTTACATACAGAGACATTAGTAAGGAACTTAGATTTTTGTTTGTCTATGTCTCTTCTCTTGTCTGGGTTGAAGAATCAAGAGCCTAAACACCAGTAACACTGAAACCCAAGCGAGGTCTTTGTGGTTTCCATCTTGTAAGCTCAAGGGCAACACAACCATGCTTTCCTCATCCTTGGAGAGGATTCATTTAATTCCGATTCCCTCTCTGTGTGTTTGTTTTTGAGGTTTCCACATATACTGCTGAACCTGACAAGAACCTGGCAGTGAGAAGACTGTAACGTGATGTATATCCTTTCAGCCTCCCCAGCCAACTCGGTGAGGTTGTCAGTGGAGGAGGAAGGATAGCTTCACCTCCCAGGCAAGGGGCAGAAAACTGGCTGAGAAACAGTCAATATATTCCATCTTTAACCAAAACACCGCAGAAAGGTCAGCACACAGTATTCCAATTGACTGGTGTCCTCCACGTGGTCACCTTTCTTAGGACATGACGCTAAAGAGAAAGGCGGGTTAGGGCAGTAATCAGTCTAGAAAGGGAGTAAAAGTTCAGGATTTGCCATGCCACTGTCCTTTTCTTTCCCACCTAATGTTGGTACATATATCTTTTAGAAAAGACTTCATGTGTAATACTACATTGTTGAAAAAGTCACTTGTCCAAAGCGATATATAGGAATGGGCAAAAATGAAACTGAGATACAACGCTGCCAGGTAGCTTAAGATAGTATTATTTAGGTTCTAATGAAAACCAAAAGAGAATCTTTCGAAAGAGTAGCAGTGAGAACTGCAACCTCTTAAATGTAAAGGGTGTTATTACACTTCTGTTCAGAGTCAGACGGAGAGCGAGGTGCATTTTTTAAAGTGAGGTGCATATTTTCAAAGCTGGGTACAGATCTGTCACGTGTGTGTATCCTGCTTGTATAATTTAACTTTCAGCATTTAATCAGGAAGCAAATTTCATTTTCATATCTACAAATAACATTTCTATAAATGCCAAAATAAAGTTCCAAAGGTTCTTCAGAATCTTCAACATCTACTCCCCTTGCCCACCACACTCCCACCACCACAAGGGCTCCAATACCTGTTATACATGCTTATCTAAGCAGGTTCATTCTTTATGGTTATTTAATTTAATAGACTCAAAAATTCAAAAGGAGATCGGAATAACCCTATAGCCAGAGCTCTTAAAATTTATTTTAAAATACTACTTCTTTACCTTCTGTGCTATCAGTTTCTAGTGAACCCCATATACTAGTGAATGATGAATTAAGATCAAAAAGCATTTTTACATTCCTTTTTACAAAGTTAACATTTATACTTAACTGGATGGCAGGCATTACCTTGCAGGCATTTTCTTATTTATGAGGTTGGTATTACTGTTCACATTTTACAAATCTGCACAAAAGTACAGAGAGGTTAAGGTGACTCTGCACGTCATACAGCAAGTAGCAGAGGATGTGAACTCAATCCTGGATTCAGAGACTGTGCACTTGAGTGCTACACTTCCTTTTGTCCCACGAATTGAGTTTTATTAAACTTCTAAGACAGTTCATCCCTGGTGGGCCAGTGGTTAGGACTCCGTGCCTCCAATGCAGGGGGCAAGGGTTCCATCCCTGTTGGGGAACTAAGATGCCACATGCCATGAGGTGTGGCAAAAAATAAAAAATAAACTGTATTTAAAATTTCTAGAACAATGGTACAAACTCTATCCTTTATAAAGCTCTAAAGTCCCAAAGAATTAATGAAAAAATCTAGTAAGATGAGAATTAAATGGTATATTTCAGCATGCATATACTTTTAATATGAATTTTAAATGAGAATAATTGAAAATTTGGGCCAGTATTACAGGCACAGAGTATACTAAGGTTCATGTCCAAATTCTTAATTGCTTTTAATTTGTATTGGAGTATAATTGCTTTACAAGGTTATGTTAGTTTCTGCTGTACAACAAAATGAACTTAATTGCTTATATTTTTATTTGCTGTGCTGGGTCTTAGTTGTAGCATATGTTATCTAGTTCTCTGTCCAGGGGTCAAACCCAGGCCCCCTGCATTGGGAGTGCAGAGTCTTAGCCACTGGACCACCAGGGAAGCTCTTAACTGCTTTTAAAGTTACATTTTAGATTAAATATGAAGCTTAAAAATTATACCTCAGTCTTTAAAACCTTTAAAGCTTACATATATACTTCTACAGAGGTATATTTTACACACAATAATAAAACACTACAGATTTTTAAAGTACCATCTGATGGAACCATCATGAAAATCAAGATACAGAGCATTTCTATCACCCAGAAAGTTCCCTGATGTCCTTTAGGCAGTCAATACCCTACTTCCTGGAGGCAACCATTGTTCTGATGTCTACCACTAGGAGATTAATCTTCCTTGTTCTAGAATTTCAGGTAAATGGAGTGGATTCATACAGGTTTCTTTCAGTCAGCATAAAACATTTCCTCTTTATTGTTGAGTAGTATTCCATTTATTCAATGCCTGGAATTATAAGTCTTTTATTTAGACTCATTGTCAATAATGCAAAGTGGTAACTCACTGTGGCTCTAATGTGCATTTCCCTGATGACTAAAGATATTATTGTTGTTTAGTCGCTAAGTCATGTCTGCCTCTTTTGTGACCCCATGGACTGCAGTCCGCCAGGCTCCTCTGCCCATGGGATTTCCCAGGCAAGAATACTGGAAGGGGTTGCCATTTCCTTCTCCAGGGGATCTTTCTGACCCAGGGGTCAAACCTGCATCTCTTGCATTGGCAGGCAGATCCTTTATTGCTGAGCCACAGGCAAGCCCTGATGACTAAAGATGCCAGCTTTTTTTCATTTGCTTATTGGACACCCATATATCTTCCCTCCCTGTGTGAATCTTATTCACCTTTGCATCCCCAGAGCCTGGGAAAATAAAAGCTTCCTGGATAGGACAGATTAAAAAAAAAAAATGTCGACTATCTAACAACATTGAAAAATATACATTAAAGTGTAACAATTAGACTTCTGGATATTTAACTCAAAGAAGTAAAGTGGTACATAAAGAAATAATCAGAGGAATATTAATTTTAGTAGTAGAAGAACACTAACAAAATATCCAAGAATAGGGAACTAGTTAAATTACCGGATATCCATACTTTGGAATAATAAGTAGCATTAATATTATCATATAAATGGGGGTTTCCCTGGTGGCTCAGTGGTAAAGAATCCGCCTGCCAGTGCAGGAGACAAGGGTTTGATCCCTGACCGCGAAGATCCCACATGCCGCAGAGCAACTAAGCCTGTGCACCACAACTACCGAAGCCTGCATACTCTAGAGCCCATGCTCTGCAACAGGAGAAGCCACGGCAGTGAGAAGCCTGCACACAGAAACTGGAGAGTAGCCCCCGCTCTCCATGATTAGAGAAAGGCCTGCACAGCAGCGAAGACCTAGCACTGCCATAAATAAATAAATGAAATTATTTTTTTAAAGATAATATTATAGAAATAAAATCATTATATAAATGAAGTGATATGCGTAGGAAAAAGAAAGTGGTTTTCATATTTATCTTTAGATGATGATATCAAAGTTGATCTTAAAATTTCTTCCTTTTGTAGTCTGTATCTTAGATGTTATTCTAACAAGGCACAAATATTGTTTGTACAATAAGGAAAGGGGATGCCATTTAAAAACAGAACATGTATATAGGATGATGTGCAGAAAAGAGTTACACAGCAGGCCTGAACTGCTCTCCTTGGGAAGGTGTGTCTGGAAGGTGTGTCCTTGGCCTTGTCTGGGAACATGGATTTCAGAAGAGTTCCTACCTTTTTTACCCGATAAAAGCGGTTCACTGCACCCAAGCTGGACAATGTGGTGTATTCTGAATACCTGGTTTCCTTCTGAAGGTCCAGAACTTCCGGACGTATGAGAGAGGGTGCCTACATGACCAGTCCTCGATAAAATCCCCGGCACTGCAGCCCTAATTCTGTCAGTCTGTTGCTGGAGGAACGGAGTGAGTTCTCTGTGACTCACTTGGATAATTCTCTTGGAAGCTGGTGCCTGGTTTCCTCCAGCTCTGCCCCATGTATCTTTTCCTTTTGCTGCTTTTGCTTTGTACCTTTCATTGTAAGTACAACTGTATGCTGAGTTCTTAAGTCCTCATCCAACCTGGGAGTGGTCTTAGGGAATCTGTGACAGATAGTATCTAAATTATTCTTAAAGAGGTGAAACAGAAACCTGAAAAAATATTGGGCAAGTTCAGTGTCTTTGTCAAATATTCTCTTTGATAATTTGAGTGTTGTAAAGAAACAGTCTAACTTTTAAATGTTCAGGTTCTACCTTATATAAATGCACAACTTTAAAAGAGTCACTTACAGCAGGATGAAAAACATTGATGGCTTGGACAGAGGCCTTCCCTTTTTGTTTATACCCGAATACCAAGTCAATCCACTGACAGATGTTCTGGGACACGTAGTCAGACTCTAGAGCCTGTCGATGGATGAGGATAAAAAGACGAGGATCGTTACGTGCCCAAGGAGGGAGGTTGACGTGATTAACCCGCTCACCATTCTGACGCACACCAAAATCGAAACCTAAAAGAGAAGATTAATATCAATGTTTATCTCCTCCAAATCATGCTTCCTTTGGCCCACTGAGCAGACCTGAAGAGTTCATAGAAATAGCTATTGTGTGTTATAACCAGGGAAAGGAGCATCCAGAGGACAGTAACACTGTTGCTCACCCACTGACTTACTACTCACAGAGCTGCATGGATTAACACTATCTATCCCAACTGAATCTGAAATCTTTCAAATTTACTCATCCACCACTTCATATCATATTGAAAAGAAGCAGAAAATCACTGCCTGCTAATTCTAATATTTCACTTAGCAAATCTTCAAATGCACCAAATGTGAAAACATCTCAATTGTCATCTTGATTAAAATAAAGTGAAGACTTTTGTATAAGTATTTCAGAATTATTCGTGTTAATACATAATAAACTTAAGGCAACTTGTGTGGTAAATGTTAGCATTCTGCAATTTTAAAAAATCAAGAATGAACTTGGTCTACTTATTTTATGGTAAATCTATAGGTCTGTTTTGATTTCATCTCCACTAAGCATTCCCATAGACAACAAAATTATACTAACATATTAAGAGGGTTTTTCTGTGATGTAGATAAGGTGTTATCTAATTGTCTCATTAGACTGCTAGTGTAAACAAAAATCTCAGAAGCGTTTCTTTAAAAAAATTATCCTGGGGGAGTAGGAGGGAGCCTAGAGAGGGAAGGGATATATGTATGTATACATAAAACTGATTCATGTTGTAGAGCAGACACTAACACAACATTGTAAAGCAATTATATTCCAGTTTAAAAAACTAAATTAAAAAATTAAAAAAAATTATCCTAAAGGAAATGTTACCTTTGAACAGAAATTTTTTGCGCTACTTTTTATGGAAAGAAAATCTGATCATCATAGCAGAACACAAATTTAAAAGAGCCTCTTAAAAGCTGATTATGCTCCATATGAAAGTAAGTTGCTGTCTGACTGCTTTTTGATCTTGTGAAAACAACTGGAAGGATCTTCACTAATTCTGGAAGTACCTGGAAATGATATGATATGATATGAAATATAAACCAAGGGCTTATATAAAATTAACAAGGGGTGAGGGTGAGGGTCACCTCAAAAAGCCCAGCAGTCATCTGACAGCTGCAGGGTGACAGTGTCAAAATGGACTGGCTGAGCACCTCCAGACTGTGTGGCAGCTTCAAGGGAGACAGCAGAGACTCACTGATTGAACTGATTGAACAGTAGTGATGAGGCATGTAAGGGTTGAGCAGGAGAGGGGTGAGCAGTAGGGGGCTCGATGAACTCAAATCGTTCCTAACTTTCTGGGGCTCTGGACACATCAGAGGGGTAGATGCTTCACCCAGAGCGGGTACCTGGAGGTACGATGAAAGGCCTACAGGAATGCTCATAGGAAATGGCAGGATGTATGCAATGGCAAGTTATCTTTTCCAAAAATGGCTATAACAACACTTGCTATTGTGCGTGCTTTTCTAGAATCTCACTACTCCCCTATTAAGTGGCAAAGTCTATGCTCCTTCCTTTTGAATGTGGGCAGGCTCTTGTGGTTACCTCCCAAGCAGAATGCACTCGAAGGCCATGCTGTGGCCTGCAAGGCTAGGCTGGAAAAGACCACACAGCCTCTGCTCATCTCTCCTGGGACACTCGTGTTAGGAGCCCAGAGTTGCCAACTACGATGTCTGAGGCTGCACGCTGCAAGAAGTCCACAATAGTCCATGTGGAGAAACCACACGGAAAACTACAGACGCTGAAGAAGGAGCAGCCCGCCAGCCTCATGCTGCTGTTTCCCTGGGTGTTCCTGCTGCAGCCGATCTGAATGTAACCGCACAAGAGACCCTGAGCCAAAACCACAAAAACCACCTGGCTGAGCTGTTCCTGAATTTCTGACCTGCAAAAACTATCATGGGTGATGCATTTAATGTTTTGAGTCACTAAGTACTGGAGTTATCGGTTATACAGCTATAGGTAATGGGAACATACATATAAGAAGCCACGGACAGGGAGACAAGCAGCAGACTGACTGAGGCAGGAACCACAAGGCAGGGACCCCAAACTGAAGGTGCTGATACTTCACTGAGGCATTTCTTACTTGGGCAACACTATGAAACATTCTCTAAGTAATTAGCAGCACAGATTTATTAGTGATTAGCTAAATAACTCCAGAGAAGCCAGTTAATACAGTAAAAAATTCTGAAATAATTGGCCAACACTTTAACTTCTCTAAAGATATAATTCTCAATTTCACATATTCCTAAAAGTCACATAAAAATATGAAATTAAGTAATGAAAGAAAAGATACCTTGTAAAGGATTAACTGCTCTTACATTAAAGAATAGGTATGATTAGCTGAGACTGTTGGTCACTGGTATCACAGAAAATCTGATTTTATTTTCTAGTGTCATTTTTCATTATTCAATAATTCTAGTCAGAGTGTTTTACTTCTAACTTAGTCATCACTCATAAAATCATTGACATTTGGTTAATTTAGATTGTTCTTTAATAAATTCATGACTTAAAAATAATCAGCATATTACAACTTTTATAATCAGAGAAAATGATAAAGTAATTTCTGTTACAAAATTAAAATACATGTGTTTACAAATGCTTTTAATAGTTAATATTTAAAATCCTCAAACTCACTTGGAAATAAAATAATGTATCTAGTAAGTAAAGGCATTTCTCTTATTTGGGGACTCAAATTTTAGAACTTACAAAAGCTATTTTTATTTTTGGAAAATTATAAAGTAAGTATAAACTCTAAGAAATTTAAATTAGAAATGATTTATGGCTGTACCTTCACGGTTAACTAAGAATTCTGGAAGATAGAAAAACTCTGGGATAAGTTCTTTCACATCAGTCATGGACTCAAAAGATGAGAGGCGCCAAGTTGTATTTGTAGAATGAAAAGTTCTGTCTGGAATGTCAAAACTTTGATCTAAAAAGAAATACAAATAACACACTTAAGACACAAAGACTTCATTCCATTTGAAACTTGTAATAATTAATTTACTTTCAATACTTCAAAATATTAAAATGATTTTATTTGTCCATAATGTAAAAGAGGTTATTTGTGTTTCTGAAAATATATATTACTCCACATAATTTGAGACTGTACTATTCTTAAACTGTATTCCGTTTTCACGTTGTAACTAGATAATTTTTTATCACTTGTTTAATTGATTAATATTAAATATCTATCTGCCCAAGAAGAATGAAAGTTCCATAAAAACACCTGGGATATCAACCATACCAAGCACATTCTAGGAACTAGATAATTATTTATTTATTGAATGAATAAATATGGGAGGAAAACTAAAAGTTCAAGTAGGTTAAAAATAGTTTTTACCTCATCAAGATGCAGAATTATTCCTTTACCTCTAATCAGTAAGACTATTTTTCTTCTCTCTTTTCTTTTCTCTTTCTGGGGTGACAGGGGCACTGCTTTTAAATGTTCTCTAACTCTTAGCTAAATAAATAAAATTCCCTATGAATGAAAAGAAACTAATAGTTACTCTTTTGTTAAGCTTTCCTTGTGTAGACTATTAACAATCAAGGACTGAGTTTCAATTCTGTCTTTTCTGTCAACAGTTAACAGACTTTCTAGCCTAGAATATGAAATGGTATCTAAACTCCAGCTCTTGAAAACATCAGCAGTGTGGATTCTTCTTAGGCACCACGTGTACCATCTCCCCTCAACCTGTCGGAATTTGAATATTTCTTTTCACCTGGAGACTGTTAAGAGACTAATTTCAGCATCAAGCAAGGCACAATGTTTTAAAAAATATGCTAACTCTTCCCCAAGCCTGACCTGCTTTGCCAAGCAACGTTTTCTATCACTTTTACTACTTTCTCCTCTATTCAGCTGAATCAGTTAGAATTGGCGGGGCACTAAATAAAATCTGGAGCTTCCCTGGTGGCTCAGATGGTAAAGCGTCTGCCTGCAATGTGGGAGACCCAGGTTTGATCCCTGGGTTGGGAAGATCTCTTGGAGAAGGAAATGGCAATCCTCTCTAGTATTCTTGTCTGGAGAATCCTACGGACGGAGAATGGTAGGCTACAGTCCATGGGGTCGCAAAGAGTCAGACACGACTGAGTGATTTCACTTTCACTTTCTAAATAAAATCTGGGATGAAATGAAGTTTGTAAATTTTTTTGTTTTGTTTTCTCAGAAATTAGGGAGGGCCACTTAAAAAAAATACTAACTCATTCAGGATAAAAAGTTATTAATCTAAATGGAATCCAGAAAAATTAAAGGCAATTCTGTGAGGCTATGGTGGAATCACAATACATAGAGACTATAGACCTGTGGAACAGGAGACACACACTGAAGCTTCTGTTTGAATTTTTTAATTCTCTGTAGTTTCTTAACTTTTTAAATAAGTAATACTACAAATTCCTATAATCTAGAACATGTATGAACTCAAGTGGTAGTTGTTAACTTAGCACTTTTGTTCCCCGGGGGACATTTTTGGTTCTCATGGCTGGTGAGGGAGGCCATGGGCATCTGGTAGGTCAAGGCCAGGGATGCTGCTAAGTGACCCACAGCGCACAGGACAGTCTCCATTATAGAGAACTATGTAGCTCCGAGTGACTACAGTGCCAAAGTGAGAAACCCTGGATTAAACGAGAAGTCTAGAAATAAATTAGAATGCCATCACAAATCATTTTAAATTAATCAGAAGAACAGAATGGGCACTAAGCGAGTCCCTGTTGTCTTTTTAAAAAATCATTCTTAAATACACTGAGAGGAAAACCTAGCATAATAGTTGATTGAGAGTTTTATATTAATAGATTCTTGGATGACATGAAAAAAAATGAAGGGCAATAACAGTTCTGTTATACACTGCCATTGTCCCAAACCACATCTGAAATATTCTTTCATTTTTATAATTATTATTATTTTGGCTGTACCACCTGACTCGCAGGATCTTAGCCCCCTGACCAGGGACTGAATCTGTGCCCTCAGCAGTGAAAGTGTGGAGTTCTAACCACTAGGACTGCCAGGGAATTCCTGAAATATCCTTTTTTATTCTGACTGCTACTTTTTAATAACAGCATTCACAAATCAGAACACATCCAGAAAGACGAGCAGAACAGTGACAGGTTTGGAAACCAGAGCAAACGTCGCTTAAATAAGTACAAAACTATCTTATTTATTTCTGCATTTCTTGCAGCAGGCCTTGTATATTGGAGGCTCTTAATTAAGGATAATTAGCCTAGGGATAAACAAGAGTGAGAGGAAGAGGAGGACAGGGTAGTAATATTCAAATATTTGGACAGCTGTCATATGCAACATTTGTTTTGTGTACTGACACACAGAAGAGGGACAAATACAAGGAAGTCCCTTTCACAGACCAAGTGGTCTACAGGATACAAAATTTATTCCTCCAAGAGGCTGCATGCATATGAGTGTAAATATATAAAGAAGTTCAAGAAGAGTCGAGTAATTGAATGGATAATGATTCCACAAAGGATTCTGTTCCAGGAGGAACAACTACAGGGCTAGTTCCACTGACTCACTAGAAACTGACAGGATTTCTCACTAGAAATCACTGTTCTCAGTAGAAACCTACTTGCACTCAAAGCAATAAATCCACCTGTATCGAAGCCATCTTCAGGCCTGTGGGCTGCCACTGAAGATTATTCCCTAGGTAGTTACTGTGGTGAAGGTGGCAGTGCAGGTCTCCTAACAGCCACCCACTGATAACAACTTAAAATTCCCCTTTAGGGGCCAAAGATAACAGGTTATCTGAAATCATTAAGTTGAACGTTTTTAAAAAGTGAATTCATAACTTTAAAAGGGAGGGTAAAGTTTTTCCTATGTGAATGACATCTTAACTTTTAAAAAGTGAACTGCATTTTTATAAATGTAGAAAAGTTCAATTTGAGGCTGAAATCTGAGACATTATCAAGATGATTTGGCTTACTGAAGGTTTCTCTTTTAAAAAAATTAAATTTATTGGACTGCACGTGGGATCTTCGAGCTTCATTATGGTATGCAGAATCTTTTAGTTGAGGCATGTGGGATCTAGTTAGTTCCCTGATCAGGGATTGAACCCAGGCCTCCTGCATTAGGAGTGCAGAGTCTTAGCCACTGGACTACCAGGGAAGTCCCAGCAGGTATCTTCAAGAGACTTTTGTTCAGAAAGTAAGCAGAATTCTTTTTCCTATGGTTTGATTAGTTTTAATACATTCTCAGGATGTCAGCAAACTGGTTTTCCCCTGATGACCAATCTGACCTTTGAGGCAGTTAGAAAACCATCCTTACCTTGATAAGCTAAAAACATCTTCGTGAAAGGAGGCATTCTGACCAGGAAGTGAAGCACAGTGCCGCTGTTGGAGTAGTGGGAGCCGTAGTGGTAGGGCTGCACCGGGGGCATCGGGTCGTCTTCCCGGGCTCCTTTGCGGTACTCCTCCTCCAGGTACTGAAGGACACGGGGACCAGATCGGTGATAGTGCGCTCCACGTAGAGCTGGAGAAGACTCACTCATCTTCTTTGCCCTCCTTCTCTACTGCCCCTTAGGTGCCATCCTCCATAGCTTGCCCTCAGCCTTCTGGAGTGTCTGGGGGCCTCCTCCTTGGTGTCCCAGTGAGGGCTGACCACTCGAGAAGCATCTCACCATCTGCACGTTTACCCTCTTAGTCCCTCATAGAAAACCCACCTGTTCTGCATGTTAGTTCTCAGCCCTCTAATGGCTCATGTTTAAACTGATCAACAAGTAAGAGCTGCCACTTTCACCAGAGGCGTCTGCATTTTAAGAGGGTTTCAAGATGTAATGCAACGTTCTTTAGAGAAATGCTTCTCTCACAGAGGAAACGCAAGAGAAATGCAAAAACTGTACCACATTATTGAAATTCTTTAATATAACATTTTATAGCTGTTTTGCAGTAGACTTACACAGAAATAAAAAAGAATTTGGTGATCCCATCATAAAGTAAGAAGCTCAACCAAAGTTTTAATATCTGTCACTATTCTCATCTCCCATAGTTTCTGTCTCTAATAAAGTCAGGTGACAGTGAACTTTCTGGAGTCATTTCTTTTTGATTTCCATAGCACTGCCCCATTTTTAGCTAAAGAAGAATCAAACAGTGACAGCTATAAGATTCCTGAAGGGATCTTTCTGAGATTTTGACATAAGATAACATGCTGAATATGAGAAAACTGCTTCAGCTGCTCCTGTCTTTATACTGTGTGAAGAATACAACATATGCCTAAGGAGTTTTTTTGAATTTCCAACAGGATTCCATTAACATTAATTTCACAGAAATAGATAATTAACTATTTTAAACTTTAAAATCCAGTATTTTTTGTTAACAAACCTGTGCACAATTTGCCGAGATGAAAAACAAAGGGTTATGGTAAATTACAAATATATTGATATTATTATATATAACACTAGGGAATATAAACAGGTCCCTGGACATTTTTGTGATTTTTATAAGGAATATAGTTATTTCATACATTTGAATGTAACAATAGATTATGAGCTTCCAATTTATACAACAATAAGTGTATTTATTTTGAGGCGGGGGCAAAGTGTTTTCAGAGAATTAAGGCAGAAAAGAATATTTAAAATCACATAATGATTTCCAGTTGCCTGTCAGGTGCACATGGAAGTGGGAAACAGAAAAATCAATACTATACATTGGAAATTAGGTAAAACACAAATCCAAAAACCAAAAATCTAGTTTTAACTTATCAAAATACACAAGTGAAAACTGAACCTACCTTGTATGTGTCCACATAGCGGTCTTCTTTCTCTTTATATTGCACAGCTATGGGCTTGGAGAGATTTCTATAAAGGAAGAGGTGATGGAAAGCATTGAAAGTATGTTAATACTGTCAGGACTAAGTTGCCTCAGATGTTTACAAGTAAATAAGTGATCAACAAGATACTTTGCCCTTGGTTTAATGCTTACGCATGTTGCTTCTCCACTAACAGTCACCATTCACAATTATAATTCCATAAACTGTGAAGACAGAATTTTTCTAAACAGCTGCATATCGGTATTATGAATTTTTGACTTACAAGTAACCAAGAAGAGCTTCTCCCTCCTCTCCCTGGTTCCTCTACTTCCTCAAGTCGTAACTGATGCTGCCCATGGCAGATGATTCCCTGAAAGTTTCTGTCCCATTTCCTGACCCTACACCCAGTTAGGCAATGAAGAGTGAAGGCAGTTTGGCCAGGAGTATGGTCATGAGATGTTATGTAACTATTAGATTAGTGAAAACTGAAAAAAACCAACACATGCTCACAATGACTATGTTGAGATTTGGAGTGGAAGTATGAAACAAACATTTTATCTAATTCATGGATAGTGAGTGACGCTATGTGTTTGGTGGAGAGAATGTGTGTAAGCATGTGTATGTCTGTGCTGGTGTTTACATTGTATCAGGGAGGCAAGAAAACTGGATGAATCTCCACTTTTAAAAGCTACAGAGTCAAGCAGCATGTCTGTGTGGCCCATGAAGGAGCAAGAGAACAAGATCCAACAAAGACGGACATGCTCCTCTGGCAGAGGCGCCCTCTGGTCTGGCACTGGGATGGAGCCACCTGGAGTTTCAACATCTGGCATGACAACTAGATTAACGTGAAGATTTGCTCACATTTCAGTATGCCAAACCAGGTCTGCTGAGCCAGGGTGGATATATCTATTTTGGAGGAAAATTATTTCCTAGGGATATTAAAATTAGCAATTAGCAAGCACATTAATTTCATTTTTGAAGCTTTCATAATCCTAAAACCTTTGTTAAAAAGTAAAAACAGTTTTATATCAATAGAATAGATAAAAAGTCACATCTCAATATAGAAGAAATCATGATCCTGGCATGCAACTTTTTCTAAACAGTATAAATAGTTCCTTGTGAACACAAGTAATGTTGTGTGGATGGAAAATCAGAAGTTATTGATGAGGCAAATAGAATAGACCAAAAATCAACCACAATATATCACTACAACATATCTGGAAAGGTATATGTTTTTCTCCTTATTTGTATATGTATAGCACTTTAAAATAAAAAGAACCCCCCGCAATATGTATTTCTACAGTATCATTTTTAATGACTATAATATAGAACAATTTACTCAAACCCAGTATTGTACAGTTAGGTTGATTCTAAATTTGTTACTTTAAAAATGATGTGAGGGCTATCTTATGGCTAAATATTTGCTTGAAGTGCCAGGCACTGTTATTAGCAATGAACTGGTTCCTGGACTCATGAAGCTNAATCCCATTTTCTAGGCTAACTGGAGTACATGAACAAGGGTTAAATATCTGTTATTAATTAAACTTGACTTTGTGTTTCCCTGAAAACATTTTCCTAAAGATTGCATATGGTTTGCATCATTTCCAGAGATAATTCCCTGTCATTATTTTGAAGCCTTGCTCAAGCAGTGGTAAGGAATTGAGAAGGTAATTTTTCTATCATCTTTTGATTAAATATCAATCCTTTAGTGGGCCTGTGTAGCTTGACTGTGACCTTCACAAGTATTTATCTTTTTTTTCTCTTCCACTTATGTGAGTTTGAAAGGTTAGTCAACGTTTGTGTTAGGTAATTACACCCCTGCCTCTGTAGAACAAGGCTCTCTGGTCAAGTATTTTCACTGGAGAGAAGGACTTATACAGAGTATAACACTTGGCATATTTCACAATGGTTACTTTACCCCTTGCCAATCAGGAGGAAAGTTTTCTTAACTGTTCAATGTGAGGAACTTCTTTCTGGATTCCTGGANAACTTTAAAATCCAGTATTTTTTGTTAACAAACCTGTGCACAATTTGCCGAGATGAAAAACAAAGGGTTATGGTAAATTACAAATATATTGATATTATTATATATAACACTAGGGAATATAAACAGGTCCCTGGACATTTTTGTGATTTTTATAAGGAATATAGTTATTTCATACATTTGAATGTAACAATAGATTATGAGCTTCCAATTTATACAACAATAAGTGTATTTATTTTGAGGCGGGGGCAAAGTGTTTTCAGAGAATTAAGGCAGAAAAGAATATTTAAAATCACATAATGATTTCCAGTTGCCTGTCAGGTGCACATGGAAGTGGGAAACAGAAAAATCAATACTATACATTGGAAATTAGGTAAAACACAAATCCAAAAACCAAAAATCTAGTTTTAACTTATCAAAATACACAAGTGAAAACTGAACCTACCTTGTATGTGTCCACATAGCGGTCTTCTTTCTCTTTATATTGCACAGCTATGGGCTTGGAGAGATTTCTATAAAGGAAGAGGTGATGGAAAGCATTGAAAGTATGTTAATACTGTCAGGACTAAGTTGCCTCAGATGTTTACAAGTAAATAAGTGATCAACAAGATACTTTGCCCTTGGTTTAATGCTTACGCATGTTGCTTCTCCACTAACAGTCACCATTCACAATTATAATTCCATAAACTGTGAAGACAGAATTTTTCTAAACAGCTGCATATCGGTATTATGAATTTTTGACTTACAAGTAACCAAGAAGAGCTTCTCCCTCCTCTCCCTGGTTCCTCTACTTCCTCAAGTCGTAACTGATGCTGCCCATGGCAGATGATTCCCTGAAAGTTTCTGTCCCATTTCCTGACCCTACACCCAGTTAGGCAATGAAGAGTGAAGGCAGTTTGGCCAGGAGTATGGTCATGAGATGTTATGTAACTATTAGATTAGTGAAAACTGAAAAAAACCAACACATGCTCACAATGACTATGTTGAGATTTGGAGTGGAAGTATGAAACAAACATTTTATCTAATTCATGGATAGTGAGTGACGCTATGTGTTTGGTGGAGAGAATGTGTGTAAGCATGTGTATGTCTGTGCTGGTGTTTACATTGTATCAGGGAGGCAAGAAAACTGGATGAATCTCCACTTTTAAAAGCTACAGAGTCAAGCAGCATGTCTGTGTGGCCCATGAAAGAGCAAGAGAACAAGATCCAACAAAGACGGACATGCTCCTCTGGCAGAGGCGCCCTCTGGTCTGGCACTGGGATGGAGCCACCTGGAGTTTCAACATCTGGCATGACAACTAGATTAACGTGAAGATTTGCTCACATTTCAGTATGCCAAACCAGGTCTGCTGAGCCAGGGTGGATATATCTATTTTGGAGGAAAATTATTTCCTAGGGATATTAAAATTAGCAATTAGCAAGCACATTAATTTCATTTTTGAAACTTTCATAATCCTAAAACCTTTGTTAAAAAGTAAAAACAGTTTTATATCAATAGAATAGATAAAAAGTCACATCTCAATATAGAAGAAATCATGATCCTGGCATGCAACTTTTTCTAAACAGTATAAATAGTTCCTTGTGAACACAAGTAATGTTGTGTGGATGGAAAATCAGAAGTTATTGATGAGGCAAATAGAATAGACCAAAAATCAACCACAATATATCACTACAACATATCTGGAAAGGTATATGTTTTTCTCCTTATTTGTATATGTATAGCACTTTAAAATAAAAAGAACCCCCCGCAATATGTATTTCTACAGTATCATTTTTAATGACTATAATATAGAACAATTTACTCAAACCCAGTATTGTACAGTTAGGTTGATTCTAAATTTGTTACTTTAAAAATGATGTGAGGGCTATCTTATGGCTAAATATTTGCTTGAAGTGCCAGGCACTGTTATTAGCAATGAACTGGTTCCTGGACTCATGAAGCTCACTTCCAGGCATAACCCTTCTGGTCAAGGATATATCCTAAAGTATTTTCTAAGAAAAAAGTCCTAGAAGTTAAACTGCTGAAACAGACTATGCAGTTTCTAAAGAGTTCTTTGGTTATATACAGTCAAACTGTCTTTCCGAAAGACTGCATCTCTTTATATCATTAGTGTATAAATTTAAATGTATATTAGCAGTGTATAAAAATGTCTAAAAGAGAAATAATGTGCCATCTGCTCTTTTTAAACTGAATCTGATTTCTTGAGGTTATAGTTAAAATATTCTAATATACTAAGTAGTATATTTGCAGTCAACTTTTTTTTAAACTAAGAGAAGTGTAATTGACAGATAACGCTATACTGGTTTTGGGTATCCAACATAATGATTCAATATCTCTATATTTAAAATTACAAAATGATCACCACAATCAGTTCAGTTCAGTTCAGTTCAGTTCAGTTGCTCAGTCGCGTCCGACTCTTTGTGACCCCAGGAATTGCAGCATGCCAGGCCTCCCTGTCCATCACCATCTCTCGGAGTTCACTCAGACTCATGTCCATCAAATCCGTGATGCCATCCAGCCATCTCATCCTCGGTCGTCCCCTTCTCCTCCTGCCCCCAATCCCTCCCAGCATCAGTCTTTTCCATTGAGTCAACTCTTTGCATGAGGTGGCCAAAGTACTGGAGTTTCAGCTTTAGCATNCCCATGGACCACAGCACGCCAAGCCTCCCTTCACCAACTCCCAGAGTTTACTCAGACTCATGTCCATTGAGTCAGTGATGCCATCCAACCATCTCATTCTCTGTTGTCCCCTTCTCCTTCCGCCTTCAATCTTTCCCAGCAGCAGGGTCTTTTCAAATGAGTCAAATGAGAAGAAACTGGTAGGTTCTTGGCAATTCCTTTGAGTCCACCCAGGGCACCTATGCATATACCGTTTGGCCCAGTAACTCCATGCTGAGGACCTTACCTATCCCAGCTGTGTGCCATGAGAGTCTAAACTAGGTTAAGGGGAACTCCTGGGTGGTCCATTGGTTAAGACTCAGGGCTTTCCGTGCCGAGGGCCTGGGTTCAATCCTTGGCCAGGGAACTAAGATCTCAAGGCAGCATAGCATGGCCAAAAACAAACAAACGTCCCTCCCACACAAAACTACATGGAGGGAATGTGTTAATAATAGCACTGCAAGGTGGAATGTAGTAACAGGTGACAGGAAACAACCCCAATACCCGTTGCCAAGGCATAGTGGGGGATTCTGAGGCATCTATGTAATGGAATAATACACTGTCATAAGAAGGGAAAAACACTTTACAGACTGGTGTACAAAGTTCTCAAATTCTGCTCAGTGAAAAAATACAGAATGCAGAACAGTGTGTGGGATATGATACCACCTGTATTAATTAAAAAGGTGGAAAAGGAATACTTCCACACATTTGCCCATATGGGCCTAGGTTATCAGGAAATCACTAACAGCAGTTGCCTTTGCGAGGGCAATGAGGTGATGAGGACTTAAGAGATGAAAGGTGAATTTTGATCTTTAACTTAAATTTTTACCTTTTGTATCTAATTTCAAACTTTTTTTTTCCCCTTTAAATGTAAACTAACATTACTTTGCCAACAAAGGTCCGTCTAGTCAAGGCTATGNCCCCTATTTGGAACCAGTCTGTTGTTCCATGTCCAGTTCTAACTGTTGCTTCTTGACCTGCATACAGATTTCTCAAGAGCCAGGTCAGGTGGTCTGGCATTCCCATTTCTCGAAGAATTTTCCAAAGTTTGTGGTGATCCACACAGTCAAAGGCTTTGGCATAGTCAATAAAGCAGAAATAGATGTTTTTCTAGAACTCTCTTGCTTTTTTGATAATTCAGCGGATGTTGGCAATTTGATCTCTGGTTCCTCTGCCTTTTCTAAAACCAGCTTGATTATCCGGAAGTTCACAATTCACATACTGTGGAAGCCTGGCTTGGAGAATTTTGATTATTACTTTGCTAGTGTGTGAATAAGTGCAGTTGTGCGGTAGTTTGAGCATTCTTTGGCATTGCCTTTCTATGGGATTGCAATGAAAACTGACCTTTTCCAGTCCTGTGGCCACTGCTGAGTTTTCCAAATTTGCTGGCATATTGAGTGCAGTACTATCACAGCATCATCTTTCAGGATTTGAAATATCTCAACTGGAATTTCATCACCTCTGCTAGCTTTGTTTGTAGTGATGCTTCATAAGGCCCACTTGACTTGGCACTCCAGGATGTCTGGCTCTAGGTGAGTAATCATACCATCGTGATTATCTGGGGCGTGAAGATCTTTTTTGTATAGTTCTTCTGTGTATTCTTGCCACCTCTTCTTAATATCTTCTGCTTCTGGTAGGTCCATACCATTTCTGTCCTTTATCGGGCCCATCTTTGCATGAAATGTTTCCTTGGTATCTCTAACTTTCTTGAAGAGATCTCTAGTCTTTTCCATTCTATTGTTTTCCTCTATTTCTTTGTACTGATCACTGAGGAAGGCTTTCTTATCTCTCCTTGCTCTTCTTTGGAACTCTGCATTCAAATGGGTTTTCTCCTTACTTATCTGTATGGTATTTGTCTTTGTCCGACTTTTTCACTTAGCATAATGCCCTCAGGGTCCATTCATGTTGTCACAAGATTTCATTCTTTTTTTTTTAACACTAAATAGTATTCTTGCGTGTGTGTGTCTGTGTCTGTGTGGCATTTTATTTTTCTCCTCATTCACTGATGAACACTTAGGTTGTCTCTGTATCTTGGCCACTATAAATAATGCTGCAGTAAACATGAGGGTGCACGTATCTTTTAGAGTTAATGTTTTAATTTTCTCTGGATTAAATATCCAGAAGTAGGATGGCTGGATCATAGGATAGTTTTAATATCTGAGGAGACTCCATAATGTTTTCCACAGTGGTTGCACCAGTTTACATTCCCAGGAACAGTGTACAGGGTCTCTTTTCTCCACATCCTTGCCACGAGTTGCTATTTCTTGACTTTTTGATAATAGTCAGAGAATGTTATTTAAAACTAAAGAAACAGAATATTCCTGCATCAACTATGGCTATTTGGTTACTCTAAAATGCAACTCTTTCAGGAAAGCCAGGATAAAAGCTCAATTCTTTTCCTTAGCTGTCAAATCTCAAAAGTAGAGAATTGTTGCCCCATCTAACAGCAACCAATGAGTTTAGTTTTGCTTTGTTTTGAAGTGAAGTGAAGTCGCTCAGTCGTGTCCGGCTCTTTGCGAGCCAGTGGACTGTAGCCCACCAGGCTCCTCTATCCATGGGATTCTCCAGGCAAGAATACTGGAGTGGGTTGCCATTTCCTTCTCCAGGGGATCTTCCCAACCCAGGGATTGAACCCAGGTCTCCTGCATTGCAGGCAGATGCTTTATCCTCTGAGCTAGTTTTAGGGGCCTTTAAACAGGGAGGCCTGGCGTGCTACGATTCATGGGGTTGCAAAGAGTCGGGCACGACTGAGCGACCAAACTGAACTGAACTGAAAGAGTATCATTATTAACTTAAGTATTTTCTTTTTACTTAAATGTGTTTCAATCAGTTATGGTGTTTATATTCTTTGATGCTCTGATTGTCCTATCTTTGGCAGTGAGAGCCACTTCAAGTTGGCTCTTAAGTCCTTTATTTTTTTATAATTATAGTAAAAAAACACACACCCTCCAGTACCTAGCTCAACAATGTTAACTAATTTACACTGTTGTGCAATAGATCTTTAAAGCTTTCTCACTTTGTAAAACTGAAACTCTACACCTACTGAGCAACAACTCCCCACGTCGCCATCTGCCCTCCTCCCCCAACCCCCAACAAACACCATTTAACTCTCTGACTACTCTAAACAACCTAAGTAAGTGGAATCACATGGTGTTTGTTTTCTTGTGGCTGACTTATTCCATTTAGCACAATATCCCCAAAATTCTTCCATTTGACAGGACTTCCTTCCTTCTTAATGTTAAATAATGTTCCATATTACATATGTACCAAATTTGCCACAACTATTTATCCACAGATAGACACCTGGGCTGCCTCCACCTCTTGGCTACTGTGAATAAAGCTGCAATGAACATGGGTGTGCAAATATGGCTCCCACTCTTTTCACAAGACTATATTAATTTTCTTGCTCTCTGAGACAACAAAATGTCCCAGGCTCATCTTATGTGCTTTCTTCTAATAAATGTACAAGAAATGAGAAAATAGGAAATCACCATTTGGTAACCCCCAGTGAAATCACAGACTCAAGAAATAATCATCAATGAAACAAACAAGTTCAATGCGGGGCTGAAGCCACAGATCAGCCTGAGCATCCTTAACAGTGGGATATCACATGCCTCCTGATATGGGGCAAGAAAAAGCTCATGCCACCACCTCTGGAGAGTTCTTGCTTAAAAAAAAGTTGAACCTGAGTCTAAGCAAGCCTTTAGAAGTAATTTCCAGTACCTAGGAAATACAGTGGCTAGAGGAAAAAGCTAACTGCTAATGTGGAACGGGGGACATTCTACAAGATAAACGACCTTTTTTTCCTTAAACAAGCCAATGTTAGGAATAAAGAGAAAAACACATACATAAAAATAAGGGCTGTTCTAAGATTTATGTTTTAGAGACAAAGCAACCAAAGGTGATACTGAGCCTGATTCAAGCAAATCAACTATAAAAAGACATCTTTGATATAATCAGGGTACATTTAAAAATAGGCTGGATATTAGATGATACCATGAATTGTTTTTATTTTCTTTGATATGATAATGGCACTGAAGTTATGTAACAAAATGTTTTACTTTTTTCTTAAGAGATGTATACTATAGAACATACGAGTGACATAAATGTGTGTGATTTGTCTTAAGGAAAAAAAGATGATGCAAGTTTGGCAAAAATTTTCATAATTATTGAATTGGGGTGATGATCATATGGGGGTTTATTACACATTCATTCTGTTTTTTGCATGTTTGAAAATTTTCATGAGAAGAACTTTAAAGACATAAATTCAGTATGTCGACAAAGCCAATAGGTGATGATGTCTTCAGTTACCTGTAGACTGATGGGTCGCTGAGGTCAAGGGTCTCACTAACATAGTCTGCTAGTATGAACGGGAACACCGGATACTGCATGAGATCGTTGAAAGACCGGCCGGCATGTTTGTTTAAGTGAGTCAAATACTCAAAATTAGTAATTTGCCCAGTATACCACAAATTTGTCAGAGCAGTGATATTGCCATATTCCAGAAGATTAGGGAGGTTATTTGTTAGTATACTGTGGTATACATCATCGCGAACCTAGAACGGAAGGAGAAAAAAAAACAGCCCAGATTTTATTTTTAGTCTTGACACTTTCCTCCAAAGAATCCATGATAGCATAGGCATGTTACTAATCTCAAGCCCTTCAAGAAAACACTTTTTGCCCAATAATACTGACTGGTGGGGAATTAAGATTCAAATCTAGGTCTTCCTCTGAAGGTTGTGCTATATATATTTATTTATTGAAGTACAATATTATATTAGCTTCAGGTATACAACATAGTGATTCAATATTTTTATAAATTATACTCCATTTAAATGTTATAAAATATTGACTCAGTCCTGGTGCTGTACAGTATATCCTTATAGTTTATTTTCTACATAGTAGTTTGTACTTGCTAATCCCCTCTGCCTGTTCTCTTCCCACTCATACCACTAGTTTGTTCTCCTCATATTTGAATCTGTTTCTGTTTTGTTACATTCATTTACTTTTGGCTCTTAACCACTATGTTTTGCAGCTGGAGAAATCAGTAAGAAACTAAGAAGTTTATACAGAAAAATCACTTACATACAGACCCTAAGGGAAAAAAAAAAATCAATAAAAGAAAATGAAGAGTCTTCATCTATATAAATGAAACACGCTGTAGTAGAAAGAGCACGGTTTTCTGAATTAGACAGACCAGGTCTTTTTTCTTGCTTAAACCCTTTGTGCTGTAGTTCCCATACTGTA
The DNA here is from genome assembly GCA_006410875.1 of Neotragus pygmaeus. Taxonomy (NCBI): domain Eukaryota; kingdom Metazoa; phylum Chordata; class Mammalia; order Artiodactyla; family Bovidae; genus Neotragus; species Neotragus pygmaeus. The sequence goes on along the minus strand of SJYV01045055.1, from coordinate 213,895 downwards.
ACATGGGGATGCTGCTGCTGCTGCTAAGTCGCTTCAGTCATGTCTGACTCTGTGTGACCCTATAGACGGTCTCCTACCAGGCTCCTCTGTCCCTGGGATTCTCCAGGCAAGAACACTGGAGTGGGTTGCCATTTCCTTCAATGCATGAACGTGAAAAGCAAAAGTGAAGTTGCTCAGTCATGTCCGACTCTTAGCGACCTCATGGACTGCAGCCTATACCAGGCTCCTCCGTCCATGGTATTTTCCAGGCAAGAATATTGGAGTGGGGTGCCATTGTCTTCTCCAAATATGGGGATAGTAAGATTTATTTCATGAGAATGAAATAAAATATCCTACATAAAAACAGGATACCTCATTTTCACTACTGATGGAAAACTAATATATGAACTCTTTTTTTTTAAGAGATTCAGAAAAGTTCTGTCACAGAAGAAGGGTGTTCTGATTTCTTCTAAAGCAATTAAATGATAATCAGTAATAAATGGGAAAAAATAGAGGAACCAGGCCTTTCTAAAAACAAATTTGAATTACCCCTCTTAAATGTGTATATGCTCCAGGCATAGGAAGATGAGCCAAAGATGTGGATAATTAGAGATGAGACTAAAAGTGAATGAGAAGAATGAGCTTAGTTATGGAACAGGCATAAGATCACAAGGTATTTAGGAACCTAAACCTGGAGGTCTGTTTCACAACAATGTGAATATACTTAATACTACTAAACTGTATGCATGAAAATGGTTAAGATGGCAACTTCTATGCTATTTTTAAAAATCAGAATTAAAAAAAAAAGTTCAAGGCAAAAATAAAAACCTAAACCTACAGCCTAAATCTGAAGGTTGCCAGATGCTGAAGCTAAGGTTGGTGGGAGAGAATTTATGACAGTTTGCATACTAAACTCTGCAAGGAAAAGGAAACATTTATTCATTCAACAAGTATCGACTGAGCACCTATATACCATGCTACAGCTGTAGCACTTAACAAAACAGTCTTTATGTTCTGTNTGAAGCTAAGGTTGGTGGGAGAGAATTTATGACAGTTTGCATACTAAACTCTGCAAGGAAAAGGAAACATTTATTCATTCAACAAGTATCGACTGAGCACCTATATACCATGCTACAGCTGTAGCACTTAACAAAACAGTCTTTATGTTCTGTTGGGCAGACACTGTTGGGTGCTATGAAGTGCTCTAGAGAAAAGAGAGGAAAGTCAAGGAGACAAAGGGATTCCTGGGGGTAGGAGTGAGAAAGGGGTTGCTGTTTTAAATACATAATCAGGGAAGTCTCTCTGATAAGAGGGCATTTGATCAGGGAACCTGAAAAAAGTAAGGGCGTAAGTCATGTAGATTTCTAAGAGGAAAAGCATTCCAGGTGGCATTTTAGGGAGCTGTTAAGTGCAGAGGCTTTCCGGCATCAGTGTGCCTGCTATCGTCAGGAAAAGGAAGTCTCCACAGATGGACTAGACAGAGTGAAGGATAGAACAGTAGAAGATAAGGTCAGAAAGAATAAGGAAGTGTTAGGTTATTCAACACTGTAAGGTCCTGGCTTTTGATGGAGTGACAAAGAAAGTGGTTAGAGGGCTCTGAGGAGAGGAATGGCACAATCTGACCCATTTTAACTGCTGTGTTGAGAGCAGTCTGAAAGAAGAGGGAGTGCGGAAGCAGGGAGGCCAGTGAGGAGGCTAGTGCAATGATTTATGCAAGAGCCGACAGTGCCTTAGACCAGGATGGCAGCAGTGGAAATACTCAGATTCTGGGTATACTTTCGAACCAACTGAATTTACTGAAAAGAGTAGATGATTAAGAGGAGTCAGAATAAGTGGGATGGCAGAATAAGAGGTTTTTGAACTGGCCAAGCAGAAAGGTTGGAGTTGCCATTTATGGAGCTGGGGAAAACTGGAGATTTTAGGGGGGAAATGAGTTCAGTTTTGTCCATGTTAAATTTGAGATGCCAATTAGACTTTAATGCAGAAGTCCAGTGAGAAAGGTTTCCCCCCACTTTCTTTAATGAAAGAATAATCAGCTGTGTCAAATGCTGCTGCTAAGTCAAGTAAGATGAAGACTTAAGAAATACGACTGTGGGGTTTAGCAACATTCAGGTCACTGGTGATGCTGACCAGAGGTCATGGTGGGGTGGTGAGGAAAAAGTCTGACTGGAACATTTCAAAAGAGAATCTGAGGAGAGGAACTGGAAGCAGCAAGCACACACAATTTCTTCCAAGAGGTTTTCTATCAAGACAAGCAGACATACAGTAGCTGAAGCAATGTGGTAGTCAAGAAAGGGTTTGTCAAAAATGAAATCTACTATCAAGGTTAAACTACTTCAGGTTGGCTATACATTTATTTATTTACTTATTACAGATACAGTCACTCTGGGGAATAAAAATTTAACACAATTTTGGAGGACAAAAATAGTCAAAGATTTACTTTAATCAGTACTAAGAAATACGGTAATTTTCATTTGACTTCAGAAATAGTCAAAGTTTAAATAAGCTAAAACTTCATTTAGTCAGTATGAGTGTAATTAAACTGATTCCATGATCTTTTTGAAAAAGTATATCTATCAATATAGGCGAATTTACCTTGGTGTTATCAAATGCTAACAGGAGTGTTCTGCCATTTGTTAAAAATATTTCTACAGCATTATCCCTCAACTGCCACCAACGCTTGTGAACTTCTTTAATTTCTTCATATGTCCAGGAAAACGATGCTGGTTCCAATTCTCCTTGAAGGCTCTAAAGTCAAAGGAAATAACATGAAAGCATTTGCTCTACATGAAACAGAATCATTTTAATTTTACATTTTAAAACAACTATCAAAATGCAATATAAAGCCTTGCTTCTGTGGTAAAGTGGCCGATAAGATTCTCTAAAAATCCTCCTGCTACTAAACTTCAAAATGCTGGATAAAATCTAAAAAAAAAAATTGAGTTAATAAACTTCATTTAAACTTTATTACTAGGCTGTATTTTCCAGAGAGGTTTCATGTGTATAAAACTGAGCAGATAGCATGGAGTTCCCACATAGAGCTTTTCAGCGCTCAGTTTCACTACAGTGAACATCTTGTACTCATGTAGTACATGTGTTACAACTGATGAGCCACTATTGAATAGATTATTCTTAACTAAAGCCCATAGTTTAATCTTGGTGTTGTATAGGTCAAATGGTTTTTGACAATGTTTAATGACATGTGTCCACCATTACAGTATCATACAGAATAGTCTCGCTGCTATGAAATTCCCTTCTGCTCCACCCAGCACCGCTTATCTTTTTTGCCTCTACTGTTTTCATATGGTTAGAATCATAAAGTATGTAGACTTTTCAGACTGATTTCTTTTAGTAAGCAAATATTCTTTTAAATGTATAGCTGAGCTTGCAAGAAAGTAAGGGAAAATGAAATCTCTAGGAGTCAAAAATAAAGAGAAATTTGAAAAACAGCAGTAAGGAGGAAGTGACCCTTTGGTCTGCCCCATGTGTGTCTTACTGTGTCCCAACTAATTTTTAGAAATGGAGGCAGGAAATATATTACAAGGAAAGCAAAATGTTTTAATAAAAAGGTAATATTCTCATTCTTAAAACCAAATTCTTCCCTGTTTAGCTTCAACATTCAACATACTTTCAATTTAACAAACATTAATTAAGCATCTACAGGCAAGGTGCTTGTAAGTGCTTTGCATGAAATAAATCTAATACGTGATAAAAAGGGGGCACAGGATATTTGCACATGCTTTGGAAAGGCAAGACAGCAAATGTCACAAAGGAAATAAGCACAAATGCTACAAAAATACAGAGAAAAGAAGGATCCTTCAATTTATTAAAAAGCAAGGGTCTTTTTAGAGCTTCCATTTAGGTGGAAAAGGTCATCTTTTGGACCCACCCAGGAAAAAAGCTGATTCATGTATCAACTATTAAACTCTTTTGTTCTAAAAAGATACATCTTTAAAAATAACATAACTATACTTTTGCTAGCTGGGATAAATACTGTAGGAATGCTATGTAAATCATGAAATAATGCCTATACAATTTTGGGGGATTATATGAAACACTTTAATGATTTTTTAACATGATTTACTTTACAATAATATTTTATGTTTTCACTCCCTAATTTCTTTGAATCAAATATGTATTAACCCATAAATCATACATAATCTTATTTAAATACATCCTTTTGAATTCCTGGCTTAAGAACTTCCGAAACAAAGAGCCTTATTTCTCCTGTTACAGGACTCTCAAAGCAGTATTTTAATCGCATTTAAATGAATTCAAACAAATAAAATGTTTACTGTACCAAAATGTGAATTGAGTCCTTTTTGTTATTTTCAGATTAATATAAGTATTTCCAGAAGAATAAAAATTATGACTACTTAAAAAAAATTATGACTACTAAGCTATGTGAACATCAGGATTACTTAAGTTATTAAACCAGACAATACTTTTCTTTCTTTTTGAAGGCAAATGTATGTGACAATAAACAGGGAGTGGCAAGAATTTTGATGCTACAGAGGATAGTAGTGAGAAAGAATGGACATAAACTGAAATAATATGAATACTTCAGAATCTGACCCATAATACTTGCTGCTATGAGACTCAGAACATGAGTCAGAGGGGATGGCATGGTCTTCTTTTTAAAATTATCTTAAAAACTGGAATTCAGACAAATTTACACAGAGTGTGACAAGAAATGAATTCTTAACAGTTCTACCTGCTTTCTGGCTGTATTAAACTTATACATGTGGGAATTTGTCTAGATTCATATAAACGCAAATTTAAACCGCTACTCACAGAACTCTCAACTGTATCAGAAGCGTTATCTTCCACAAAATACATTCCACATTTACCTGCAGAAAATAACTGGCTGTGAGTTTAAAAACGTCTTACACAGTTAAAAGCACATCTAAAGTCAATTGGACCGAACTTGAATCCCAGAACCCAGAAGCAGTTCTTAATACTCAGAGGTTAAAGTGTCTGCCTGCAATGCAGGAGACCTGGGTTCGATCCCTGAGTCGGGAAGATCCCCTGGAGAAGGAAATGGCAACCCACTCCAGTATTCTTGCCTGGAGAATCCCATGGATGGAGGAGCCATCCCATGGATGGAGGGTCACAAAGAGTTGGACACGACTGAGTGACTTCACTTTCACTTTCATTTTTGAATAGTGTCCATGAGACCCTGGGCAAGCTGCCTAACCTCACTGTGCTTTCGTTTCCTTATAAAAAGAACAGGGGAGAAGACTCTATTTCATAGGGTCACTATGGGAATTATATGTAAAATATATGTAAAATGTTTATTAACAGTGTCTGGTACTTAGTGCTAAAGAAGTGTTGGCTGTTTATTACCAGTATTCTTCTTAGGTTACTAGCATATCACTTTTATTTTGTACACATTAACTGAGTTCAAGTTATAAACTAAATTTTCTAGCAAAAGAGGAATCCTTAATTATTTTACTAACTTAAACACTCAATAGGGCAGAAAAGTAACGTGTTAGTCGCTCAGTCATGTTCGACTCTTTGCGACCCCATTGGCTGTAGTGCACCAAGCTTCTCTGTCCATGGATTTCTCCAGGCAAGAATACTGGAGTGGGTAGCCATTCCCTTCTCCAGAGGATCTTCCTAATTCAGGGACCGCACCCGCGTCTCCTGCGTTGCAGGCAGTCTTTACTGTCTGAGCTTTGATGGCTCCATCAGGGCTCAGACAGTACCCCCAATTTTCCTGCTTGATAGGCTGTTGTTAATGCACATCCCTACATCACATATCCGAACGGTGGGAACCTCCTGGAGCTCTGCACTGGATGCTGGTCACCCGGAGCCCTGGCATGGACAGCTCAAAGAAGGGCACCATCTCCATCCTACTGACTGTGGGGCTCAGCCCTGGCAAGCTTGAAACTCTGCATGTTGGGGCTTTGAGGCTATATAGCTTTAGCTTACTGCAGAGACTCTCCAATTTGAGGGTGTCAGAATCACTGCTGAAGAAGGAAATGGCAACCCACTCCAGTGTTCTTGCCTGGAGAATCCCAGGGATGGGGGAGCCTGGTGGGCTGAGGTCTGTGGGGTCGCACAGAGTCGGACACAACTGAAGCGACTTAGAAGCAGCAGCAGCAGCAGAATCACTGCAGGGTGTATAAAAATGTAATGTCTGGGCCCCATCTATGGAGTTTCAGATTCAGTGGCTCTGGGCAGGGGCCTGAGAATTCATTTTTCTTGGATGTTCCCATGTGATCTGGATGCCCCTGATCTGAGAACAATTGGCCCACAGCATACAAATCAGTTCTTTAAGGAAATAGAGACTATGTGGTTTAACGCTATTCCTTCATGTCTTGAGGAAAAAATTTCTCACTATTGGCCTTTCTCTCAGAAGTACAGTGAAGAATATAAATTAAGAATAATCTCAAGGTGGATATATTTCATGTGTATAGGGATATCCGTTAAAACAGTAGGCATATAAACATACTAATGATTCTTATTTTAGAATTAAAAATTGATACATAATAAAACAAATTTAAAAATGTATACTCATGAACAAAGTTAACTTTATAAAAATTAAAATGCCGTTCATATGCTTTTCAAAAAAAAAAGACTGTCATTTCTTCACATTCATGAGTCATACGCGTTATAGATAGTGTTAAGGCAAAATAACCTATACAATATTAGAGACAGTTTATCTCATTTAATGGCAGTCTGTTAAAACAATGTTTTAAATTATCTAAGAATAAAACAGGCACAGTGAATATGTATAAAAATCTTCAAAATGTAGCTTACCTAATAACAATTCACCAGCTGTCTCTCTAGATGGTGCAACGCTGATACACCTTCGATTGACTCTGTCAAAACATATTTAAAATTACTATGATTAAATGTTTTGAACAATTTCAGAGAATAAAAGCTTTATTTTATCTAGTAGAAGATTTCAGCAGAGCAGGCAAGAGTTTTAAAAGCATAGAATGTTTTGTTAGAGTCCACATGATAATATTGTCTAATTTCTGACATTATAATAGCAGAGAAAATAACAGAAACTTTTAGAAAAGGTGAATAATCCCTACACCCTACGCAGAATACAAGGCCTCAGTTATTTAAAAGAGACTTCAATATTTTATATTTTCCAGTATATAAGCAAACATTGGCTCATGCCTCTGAACAAACCCAGGAAAGATATGGAGCATTCTAGGAGAAAAGGGGGATTCAGAGTCAGAAAAGTTCTATTTTTTAGTCTAGTCACTTAATTTTGACTCTCAGTGTTTATCTATAAAATGGGACTGATAACAACCTCCATTACACCCACAGTGACAATCCTATCAATAGTTCCCATACTGACCCACAATCCTCAACAATGCTATGACACGTTAGGTGTGACTTATCTTCCTCACATAACAGACTAAGACTGAAGTCCAATGAAAGCTCCCTATCAAAACTGTCTGATCTCTTCGGATGTTGGCCATTCAACTCTGTCCTCTCCTGAGCCATGTTCAGGTCTTTTCTTAAACCATTGCATTATCTAAAATAAANTCCCCTGGAGAAGGAAATGGCAACCCACTCCAGTATTCTTGCCTGGAGAATCCCATGGATGGAGGAGCCATCCCATGGATGGAGGGTCACAAAGAGTTGGACACGACTGAGTGACTTCACTTTCACTTTCATTTTTGAATAGTGTCCATGAGACCCTGGGCAAGCTGCCTAACCTCACTGTGCTTTAGTTTCCTTATAAAAAGAACAGGGGAGAAGACTCTATTTCATAGGGTCACTATGGGAATTATATGTAAAATATATGTAAAATGTTTATTAACAGTGTCTGGTACTTAGTGCTAAAGAAGTGTTGGCTGTTTATTACCAGTATTCTTCTTAGGTTACTAGCATATCACTTTTATTTTGTACACATTAACTGAGTTCAAGTTATAAACTAAATTTTCTAGCAAAAGAGGAATCCTTAATTATTTTACTAACTTAAACACTCAATAGGGCAGAAAAGTAACGTGTTAGTCGCTCAGTCATGTTCGACTCTTTGCGACCCCATTGGCTGTAGTGCACCAAGCTTCTCTGTCCATGGATTTCTCCAGGCAAGAATACTGGAGTGGGTAGCCATTCCCTTCTCCAGAGGATCTTCCTAATTCAGGGACCGCACCCGCGTCTCCTGCGTTGCAGGCAGTCTTTACTGTCTGAGCTTTGATGGCTCCATCAGGGCTCAGACAGTACCCCCAATTTTCCTGCTTGATAGGCTGTTGTTAATGCACATCCCTACATCACATATCCGAACGGTGGGAACCTCCTGGAGCTCTGCACTGGATGCTGGTCACCCGGAGCCCTGGCATGGACAGCTCAAAGAAGGGCACCATCTCCATCCTACTGACTGTGGGGCTCAGCCCTGGCAAGCTTGAAACTCTGCATGTTGGGGCTTTGAGGCTATATAGCTTTAGCTTACTGCAGAGACTCTCCAATTTGAGGGTGTCAGAATCACTGCTGAAGAAGGAAATGGCAACCCACTCCAGTGTTCTTGCCTGGAGAATCCCAGGGATGGGGGAGCCTGGTNGTACCCCCAATTTTCCTGCTTGATAGGCTGTTGTTAATGCACATCCCTACATCACATATCCGAACGGTGGGAACCTCCTGGAGCTCTGCACTGGATGCTGGTCACCCGGAGCCCTGGCATGGACAGCTCAAAGAAGGGCACCATCTCCATCCTACTGACTGTGGGGCTCAGCCCTGGCAAGCTTGAAACTCTGCATGTTGGGGCTTTGAGGCTATATAGCTTTAGCTTACTGCAGAGACTCTCCAATTTGAGGGTGTCAGAATCACTGCTGAAGAAGGAAATGGCAACCCACTCCAGTGTTCTTGCCTGGAGAATCCCAGGGATGGGGGAGCCTGGTGGGCTGAGGTCTGTGGGGTCGCACAGAGTCGGACACAACTGAAGCGACTTAGAAGCAGCAGCAGCAGCAGAATCACTGCAGGGTGTATAAAAATGTAATGTCTGGGCCCCATCTATGGAGTTTCAGATTCAGTGGCTCTGGGCAGGGGCCTGAGAATTCATTTTTCTTGGATGTTCCCATGTGATCTGGATGCCCCTGATCTGAGAACAATTGGCCCACAGCATACAAATCAGTTCTTTAAGGAAATAGAGACTATGTGGTTTAACGCTATTCCTTCATGTCTTGAGGAAAAAATTTCTCACTATTGGCCTTTCTCTCAGAAGTACAGTGAAGAATATAAATTAAGAATAATCTCAAGGTGGATATATTTCATGTGTATAGGGATATCCGTTAAAATAGTAGGCATATAAACATACTAATGATTCTTATTTTAGAATTAAAAATTGATACATAATAAAACAAATTTAAAAATGTATACTCATGAACAAAGTTAACTTTATAAAAATTAAAATGCCGTTCATATGCTTTTCAAAAAAAAAAGACTGTCATTTCTTCACATTCATGAGTCATACGCGTTATAGATAGTGTTAAGGCAAAATAACCTATACAATATTAGAGACAGTTTATCTCATTTAATGGCAGTCTGTTAAAACAATGTTTTAAATTATCTAAGAATAAAACAGGCACAGTGAATATGTATAAAAATCTTCAAAATGTAGCTTACCTAATAACAATTCACCAGCTGTCTCTCTAGATGGTGCAACGCTGATACACCTTCGATTGACTCTGTCAAAACATATTTAAAATTACTATGATTAAATGTTTTGAACAATTTCAGAGAATAAAAGCTTTATTTTATCTAGTAGAAGATTTCAGCAGAGCAGGCAAGAGTTTTAAAAGCATAGAATGTTTTGTTAGAGTCCACATGATAATATTGTCTAATTTCTGACATTATAATAGCAGAGAAAATAACAGAAACTTTTAGAAAAGGTGAATAATCCCTACACCCTACGCAGAATACAAGGCCTCAGTTATTTAAAAGAGACTTCAATATTTTATATTTTCCAGTATATAAGCAAACATTGGCTCATGCCTCTGAACAAACCCAGGAAAGATATGGAGCATTCTAGGAGAAAAGGGGGATTCAGAGTCAGAAAAGTTCTATTTTTTAGTCTAGTCACTTAATTTTGACTCTCAGTGTTTATCTATAAAATGGGACTGATAACAACCTCCATTACACCCACAGTGACAATCCTATCAATAGTTCCCATACTGACCCACAATCCTCAACAATGCTATGACACGTTAGGTGTGACTTATCTTCCTCACATAACAGACTAAGACTGAAGTCCAATGAAAGCTCCCTATCAAAACTGTCTGATCTCTTCGGATGTTGGCCATTCAACTCTGTCCTCTCCTGAGCCATGTTCAGGTCTTTTCTTAAACCATTGCATTATCTAAAATAAATATCACATAAGCACTGCAATAGACTACTGACGTCTCTAACACATTCAACAAAAGAGATGTCTTATGGATTCAAATTTACCTTATAGACTCACTTGCAGCTTTGTCTTTTACAGTAGAAGAGAAAGAAGAATGAGTTTTGTCTTCAAATAGGTAAGAGAGTGGTGGTTTGACCACATCTGTTGGGGAAAAGAGATTACATAATCTTTGTGTAATGACCACAGTTATCTGCTATTTATATGATGAGTCAAGAAGTCACTATTACCTTCTGATTTCTGTCGATCCCTAAGCAGATACTTATTTGGAATAGTTAAGTAACATCTCTGCAAACGTCTCCTCTCTCGATTCGGCCCTTCTGTTGGATCCAACTGCCATGAAGCTGGATAGTAGATGGGGTCATACCAGACTGCTCTACAGGTAGAAAGAAAAGGTTCAAGTGGCAATTTGAAGTACTTATAACTTAAAAAACTATGTAAAAATTTAATACATAAGTCAAAACTGATCCACTCAATTGAAAAATCCCAACTATTTATATAACTAGACAGTGATATGCACACACATGGCCTTCCAGGTGGCTCAGTGGTAAAGAATCTGCCTGCCAGTGCAGGAGACTCAGGCGACGCAAGTTCGATCCCTGGGTCAGGAAGATGCCCTGGAGGAGGAATGGCAGCCCACCCCAGTATTCTTGCCTGGAGAATCCCATGGATAGAGGAGCCTGGAAAGCTGCAGTCCATGGGGTTGCAAAGAGCTGGACACAACTGAGCAACCACGCACAAACACACTGCATACACACAGTACAAAAGAATAACAACAGCAAAAGTATCCCTCCGCTCAGGAGTCCAGTCTCCTTGCCTCAGGGCAAGGAGAAACTCAAGGCAAGCAAGAAACTGCTACTGGTTTCTTGTACCTATTAAATTTTTAAAAAGATACAGCATGACTACTATATATGCTTTGTGATATATTAGACTTAGTACGGTCAACTAAAGAAAAATAATCAATTTCCAAATAAATTTTCTTCATTTCCCATTTTGCCTATTATCTAATGTAACAAAATTATTCATTTTTGTAGTAATTACATTTCTAAAAACGTTTTAAAATAAATTAACATTTGAAAAGAAAGGAAATAGTTTATAGAAATAGGTAAGAGAAGTAAATTACCCTTAATCCTACTACCCTAAACATACCAAAATATTGCTAGTGATTTTCATTTTTTAAAATTACAGTTATAACTCATATACACACATATTTTCTTATATATACATTCCTATATCCTGCCTTTTTTATTATTACCATTTTAAGTGGCTAATATTATATTGAGTGAAAAGATCATACTGTATTTATTACTATTGTTATATACTTAGTTGTTTCCAGTTCATTGACTAACATAAAAAATGCAGAGATAAAAATCTTTATTGATTTTGCATATTTTGAATATTTTCCTTAAGACAGAATCACTAATAACTGGAACTAGAAATAAATTGTTTATAGGGCTCCTGATATATTATGTCAAAGTATACCATGCTACCAAGCCTCTGATCAAGGGCTAAGATACATTATTCTTACTTACTGTGGAGATGAGCTCCTAAAAAAACTTTTTAACATAATAGGTAAAATATAGTATCTAAAAATTTTGAAAAAACTAAATTAGCCTCTAGTAATATTCGATTTTTCCCACCTGTTTATTAATTCTACTTGTCTTATGTGAAGAATATATTCATGTCTTTTGCTCAGACTTTTGGGATTTTAATTTTTATTTTCAAACTTTTATGAAATTTTAAAATAATAAAAACACTAACTTTGAAATACATGCTGAAAATAAATTTTGATGTTTTGTTGTGGCTATGCTTGTTAAATACATTGGAAAAAAATTAAAGTTCAAAGCCATTCATTTCTTCTTTGTAGTTTCTTCAATTGTGTTTGATCTTAGGAAGTTATCTATCAGAGTTGATAAATACTCGATTTTCTCCTGCTTTGTAAACTTTTTAAGTTTAATTCATTCATTCACCTGGAATTTGCTTTAGTATATAGCTCCTCAAAGTCATAATACTAATCAGTTATGTTAACCAAATTCAAAGAATAATATTTTAATTTCCCTCTTTTCACTATTTGTGATGCATCTTTTTAAATGTGTTACTGAAGTCTTAACTAGAAAAAGATGTATTTCCCAACTGTCTTGTTCCAATGATTTCCCTATTCTTTTGCAAAGATTACATTTTAAAAAGAAAGCCAATAAACAGATATTACTCTCTGGAAGAGCTAATGTCTCTCTCTCTCCTTATTTTTTCTTCCTCCCAAGAATTAAAAAATTCTCATAGGCATGTTCTTTGGAGGAAATAAATTACAAATGATTAAACAAAGATATTTAAGCTAATGAGATAGTATTATGAACCTTTATTCTAGAGTGAAAATAACATCAATATAAAACATTCGTGCAAGACCACTGAAAGCTCTCCTACGGTGCCCACCTGTCATGCGTCAGTTGTTGAATAAGCTCCTGCCAGTGTCTGCTGGCACTCAGATCCACTTTGTACATTCCTCTGATATGCTGGATCACCTTTTTTCTCTCAATTCCTTGGGAAAGAGACACTGCCTGGGTGATATCTGCAGCTATTTTAGATATATCCTTCGATTTTGAATCCAAACGCTGAAAGAGACTAAACAGACAAGCAGCCTGTAAGTTAAGCATATGTGTAGGAACATTAAATGCATATCAAAATATGGTACATTAAAACTAAAAGCATATGCAAAATATAATGGGGCTCCTAGAAGACATAACTTTTAGCACACATGAAATCCTACCTTTGCTGATTATTATTAACTGTTTTCTGCCAGTTGGCTTTATTCACACCTTCTTCCGTTTCATATTTCCTTTGTTCCTAAAAGATTTAGATAATAATATACTATATAAAACTTATTATTTATCATTTAACACTGGCACAGAACCCAGTAAACTAAATTTAAAACCAAGTTAACAAAGGAAAAATAATTGTCTCCTGGAGACCAGAATATTAATCAGCTACTTAAATAATGTTCTAATTCCCCTTTGTTTCCATACACTTTGGGTCACAGAAATTAGGGTGGAATAGTTAACTAGGGCTGCCAAACCCAACGGGTTTGCATGGCTGCTTGCTTCCTTATTTTGCTTTTTCACTAAAGAACTGAGAACTTGAGGCTGATGATTCAACTTGCTTGACACTATTAAAACCTTTTTCTTCCCTGAGAGCTAGTGGTAATGAATATGGATGACCACAGAGAATAAAATGCTCCTTAAAATAAGATTATTTGTTTTTTCATAAAAAAGCAATATAAAGTATAAGAAAATTATCATTTGAAATTCACCATCAGTGGTACTCTGTAATAAAAAAATCTCTCAATCATTCTTTAGTTACAGTCAATGGGATCTCCTAAGAACACTGTTTCTTATGGTTTCACTGACTCACCTCTTTGATCACTGTAATAAGGTCTGATTTTGTTGATGCACCGGGAGGGATGCACTTATGGCCACATAATTTTAAAGCATTCATAAGCAGTTCTGCTGTGTCTAGTTCTTCTTCAGTCAATTCATCTTTGTGATTATGTATCAACTCTGACAAATACAAAACTAATTTGGTTCCATGCTTTAAAAAAAAAAAGTAACAATTTTTTTAATTAAAAAAAAAATTTAAGTCATAAAGAATTTGTATTTTTACATTTAAATTCTTTAACAGTAAATTAAATTTTATTGCTGCATTTATTTGGCTGAATCTGGTTTAAATAAATCAGCTAAAAAGACATTTGGGGGACAACTGAAGAAATTCTCAAATGATTATGCACTAAGTATATGATGACATTAGAGTATATGCTAATTTTGTTAAGTATAATAATGTTGTTATGGTGACATAAAAAAATCTTTTGAAAACATGTTGTGATTTATATAATTTACTTTAAAAAACCTCAGGAAAAAAATTATGATAAATATGATAAAAATACTAACAATAGTTAGACCTATGAGATGGTCATATGGTATTCATTAAGTATTCACTAGTGTCTATTTTTCTTAGTATGTTTGAAAATTTTTATTGTTAAAGGTAAAAAAATGGAAGAAAAGAGAAAAAAGAAGAAAGGAGGAATAGAAGTAATAAAGGAAAGAAGGGAAAAAGCAAGCACACAGCTTTTGGGGAAAGAATTTTAGAGAGGGTTTGCTGAAGGAATACAGAAAGTAAGCTTGGGACAAAGGAAAATAATTCTTAGTTCTTCTCATAGAAATGCTGAACTGGAAGGGAAACTTTCCTTTAAACCTTAAGGTAAGAGTCTCTTTAATTTCTGCTTGGGAGAATAAACACTGGAGAAAATGCCAGAACAAAAAAGTATCTTTGGATCCATTTGTAAGCATTCACTATTTTTTGTTAATTAAAAGGACAATTTTAGGTGGTAGTGGTTATATGCATAGTATGAATTCTGTCTTAAAGAATATTATTAAGTGAATGGAGAGATGGGCTAGTCAATAAATGATGGTGAGACAGTTGGTTAGTTATTTTTAAATTAAATTAATTCCTACCTAAGGAATTATATATAATTATGTTAAAATAATGCTCAAAATTCTCCAAGCCAGGCTTCAGCAATACATGAACCGTGCACTTCCTGATGTTCAAGCTGGTTTCAGAAAAGGCAGAGGAACCAGAGATCAAACTGCCAACATCCGCTGGATCATCAAAAAAGCAAGAGAGTTCCAGAAAAACATCTATTTCTGCTTTATTGACTATGCCAAAGCCTTTGACTGTGTGGATCACAATAAACTATGGAAAATTCTGAAAGAGATGGGAATACCAGATCACTTGACCTGCCTCTTGAGAAACCTGTATGCAGGTCAGGAAGCAACAGTTAGAACTGGACATGGAACAACAGACTGGTTCCAAATAGGAAAAGGAGTATGCCAAGGCTGTCTACTGTCACCCTGCTTATTTAACTTATACGTAGAGTACATCATGAGAAACGCTGGGCTAGAGGAAGCACAAGCTGGAATCAAGATTGCTGGGAGAAATATCAATAACCTCAGATATGCAGATGACACCACCCTTATGGCAGAAAGTGAAGAGGAACTAAAAAGCCGCTTGATGAAAGTGAANCATGTATGGATGTGAGAGTTGGACTGTGAAGAAAGCTGAGTGCCGAAGAATTGATGCTTTTGAACTGTGGTGTTGGAGAAGACTCTTGAGAGTCCCTTGGACTGCAAGGAGATCCAACCAGTCCATCCTAAAGGGGATCAGTCCTGGGTGTTCACTGGAGGGACTGATGTTGAACCCGAAACTCCAATACTTTGGCCACCTGATATGGAGAGCTGATTCATTTGAAAAGATGATGCTCCCTGATGCTGGGAGGGATTGGGAGCAGGAGGAGAAGGGGACGACAGAGGATTAGATGGTTGGATGGCATCACCCACACAATGGACAGGGAGGCCTGGCATGCTGCAGTTGGTTCACGGGGTCACAAAGAGTCAGACACGACTGAGCGACTGAACTGAACTGAACTGCACGTTAGGATAAAATCAAAACTCCTTAACATGGCCCGTAACAACTGGTCCACACCACCCTGTAGCATCTCACCTCGTGGCACCATCTCATCATGGACTACACTCCAGCTACATGGCTGTCTTTCAGTTCTCTGAACAAGCTTAGCTTTTTGCTACCTCGGCACCTGCACATCAGCTGTTCATTCTGCCTGTAACACTCACTGACTTCTCTAATTCCTTTCTCATCCCTTGTATTGAAATCTTACTTCCTCAGAGACTTCCCTAACCCTACATGTAAATCAGGTTGCCCGGCTCTGTACGGTCTCTATTTCTATCCTCTGTATTTCTCTACCATTTTATGGTAGAAAGGTAGGATCTGTGTCTTTCTTAATCCTTGCATCTTTAACATTTAACACGGTGCTTGGCACATGGTAGGAGCTCAAGGGATAACTGAATGAGAAGAGCACTGAAGAGAAAGCTAGAGAATAATTTCCTCTTGGAGGAAAACCTTCTCAAACACTGCAGTTTAACTTCTGAAACAAAGCAATGTTTTAAAATGTGAGTGATATAAGACTATAGGAGAGTCAAACTACCTTCTATGTATAATTACTAAAATATTATTTAAATACTCACCAGCAATGCTCTTTCGCTTTTGAAACACTGTATGATGGGAGGCAGAAGGCGACTGAAGTGAATCTGTAAGGTTTTCAGAGTCATGATTTGCAGTGGTCCTTATAAATTCCATAGCAGCCTGGAGAACTCTAAACTGTAGGGCAACAGCCATATCTAAAAACAGAAGATACTAGAATGTTTTCAAGCTATGCGATTGTAATTGAGTTGACTTTTATATTAATACTAATGCAATATCAAAAGTGTCAATAATGTTTTATTAGACATAAATTTTAAAATTTTGATCACGGGTTCTTGATGGTAGTAAACATTTTGAACTGTCTTTAAAAGCAACTTTAAAGCAAATTTCCAAAGGATCACTATAAAAAATTCAATGGAAAAATACTAGCTCACAAATGTATTTCATATTTCATGTAATTGTGTTAAAAGAAACCAAAAGTTTAAAATGTGAAATTCTCACATTTTTCTGCCCCATATTCACTTTCATATTTGCCACCAAAGAAAATTAAAGGGTATTATTAGTCAACATAAGCCTTTTAATTCTACTTGGCAAGAAAAATCAGCAGCTTCTTTTAATGATATGTTGCCAGCTACTAATTACATCAGGGTGTCACTTGTAATTTTTGCCACTTAAAAAGGCTTCTTTTTAAAGCCAGTAAACAAAGTTAAGGGTGAACATTTAGTAAAACAGTTTCCTCTCCTCTAACCCACCCTCTCTATAGAAGCCAGAGAAAGAGATGAGGTTGAAATAACAGTTTTGGCTATTATACAACTGCTCCCCCCAATCCATAAAAATTAAATCTTACTTTGGGTCCTCCTGTTTTTGCTATTTTGAAGATATCCAAGCAGTACAATAAGATCTTCAATAACTCTAAAATACTGTGAGCCTGAGGAACTGCAAGCATGAATTGTAACTGCTGTGAAAAGTTGCTGTATATCACAAGCAAGTAATCTGTATTCATTCAAAGGAATGCTAAAGAAAAAGAATAAATAATTTAAGGCAAAAAGAACTGGTTTAAATTCCTGTTCTGTTAGCATTCATTCATTCATTCATTTGATTTTTATCCATGCTTGCTCTATGGCAGGTCATATGAACTACAGGTAGGGACAGATAAAAAGATAGACTTTGACTCCTGTCAAAATTCAGCTTGCAGAGGACCAGACATGTGAACAGATAACTATAAGCAGTAAATGGTATAAGTGTAACAACAGAGACTAACACAAGATACTGTGGGCACCACTAGGCTCCCAGCCACCAGAGGTTCCATGGGTATGAAGAGGTATATTCTGAGGCTGCTCAAAGATGGCGACTCTGAATAAATTAATTGACCTCTCTGAATCCCACTTACACAAAGTATGGTCATTTTAAGGGTTAAAAGAGACAAAGATCTGAACATATATTGATCACTTGCACGTGTGCTCAGTTGGTTCGGTCATGTCCGACTCTTTGCTACCCTATGAACTATAGCCCGCCAGGCTCCTCTGCCCATGGAATTCTCCAAGCAAGGATACTGGAGGGGGTTGCCATGCCCTCCTCCAGGGCATCTTCCTGACTCAGGGATTGAACCTGTGTCTCCTGCACTGCAGGCAGGTTCTTTACCACTGAGCCACTGGGGAGGCCCATACTAATCACTTATAAGTACCTAATAAACACGAAGTAGGTACTTCTGTCCCTCAATTTTTAACCTTGATCATCCACCTCAGTGTGTGATATTAAGCTTCCCCACTCCACATTTTCAAAATCAAGCAAGAGTTAGAAATGGTAACTTTTGAGGCCAATCTATAGAGTAGCATGTAGGGACATTCTGTAAGCACAATTTATTTAAAACAACAGCAGTAACAAACAGCTCTTTGAAGGAGCCTGCTGGTACTCTTACCAAGTTCTACCAATTTCATGTACTGTACTGTAATCAAGAGTAGACGTTTTGAGGAAATACACTGTATTTCTCATCTGCCCAAGACACAGATCCTAAATAAGACAGGTGCCCAGTGAAAACTGAACTAAGCTGACTATGAATCCTCTCTTGTACCAAGAGAGTCTCCCGGGCCTAGAGAATCATCAAGGATATGCTCTGCCTTCTCTGCAAAAGTATATTAATATTTAATGCTTTAACATGCATTAAGACGGTGCTTCTGAAGATTTGTAACATTAATATTATGCTAATAAAAATGTTAATCTGTATATCCTAAATGAGGACACCAAAGGCACAAAACCCAAATAAAAATACAACCTCCTAACATATTTTTCTAAATTATTAATCAATCTGGTAGGCAACCATTTGCCAATGTACTTTTGACTGAGGGGACATATGTATACTTCTGGCTGATTCAGTTGATATATGACAGAAACCAACACAACATTGTAAAGCAATTATGTTCCAATTAAAAATAAATAAATTAAAAAAAATAAATTCAGTATGGTAGTTAACAGTGGGAGAAAACAGTAGTAGGAAAAATGGGAGAGTACGTTGACTGTAAAGCAGAGACTTTTGAAGTGAGAAGATTCAGCCTCAAGTTCTCTATTTACTAGCTATATGATCCGTAACAAGTTATTATATCTCCCAAATTGTCAAATTTCCTATTCCAGAGGGGGATAATACTTTCTATAAGACCATAGTGGAAGCTTGGTAAATATATCTGTGGACAGGTAAATTGTTCAGGGGCTTCCTAGGTGGCTCACATGGTAAGAATCTGACTGCCAATGCAGGAGTTGCAGGTCCGATCCCTGGGTCAGGAAGGTTCCCCAGAGAAGGAAATGGCAACCCACTCCAGTATTCTTGCCGGTGAAATCCCATGGACAGACAGGTCACAGAGTCGGACATGCCTGAAGCGACTGGGCACACACACAAATTTGTTCCTTGTTTTCAGGTTCTAAACACCTAAATGTAGGTCATATAAATATCTTTTTTTAAAAAGAGAAACAAACTTTATTGAAAATGATGGAAAATATACCCTCTCAAATCTAATCTAATCAGATCTGAAGAAAAGAAATTCTTTGAAAATATTATGGAATATCAGATGCTTTAAAGTAACCTGCTACTAAAGTTTTTTCCTTTCCAAAGTTATTAATCAGAGGTAGTTTTAAACAATGATTTAAACTTACATCTTTTCTAATCCATTCAGGGTTGCTACTGTATTACATAACACGTAGAGCAGACCATTATCCAACAACATATCTGCTAACTTAGAACAAGAATTTAATATTTGGAGAAGAAGTACGAGAGCATTATGCAAGAGCACATTGTCGTATAAGGAGGTCTCTATTAGTCCCAGTATAGGAATGACAGACCATTTCTGAAAAAGTCCCATGTTTTTCACATCTTCCAGATCAAATCTATAATAAATAATACACAAGAGCATGTTAGAAGCAACTAACCATGAAATAAGGAAACAATGATTGCAAAATTGGCCATTCTGTTGATCTGATTTTGAGTTCCCGTATACTATTTGCCTCTGTGATGGAGGTTATGGGTTTTCCCGTGGTCATGTATGGATGTGAGAGTTGGACTATAAAGAAAGCTGAACACTGAAGAATTGATGCTTTTGAACTGTGGTGTTGGAGAAGACTCTTGAGAGTCCCTTGGACTGCAAGGAGACCCAACCAGTTCATTCTAAAGGAGATCAGTCCTGGGTGTTCATTGGTAGCACTGATGTTGAAGCTGAAACTCCAATACTTTGGCCNGAAGAATTGATGCTTTTGAACTGTGGTGTTGGAGAAGACTCTTGAGAGTCCCTTGGACTGCAAGGAGACCCAACCAGTTCATTCTAAAGGAGATCAGTCCTGGGTGTTCATTGGTAGCACTGATGTTGAAGCTGAAACTCCAATACTTTGGCCACCTGATGCGAAGAGCTAACTCATTTGAAAAGAGCCCGATGTTGGGAAAGATTGAGGGCAGGAGGGGAAGGGGACGACAGAGGATGAAATGGCATCACCAACACAATAGACATGGGTTTGGGTGAACTCCAGGAGTTGGTGATGGACAGGGAGGCCTGGCGTGCTGCGGTTCATGGGNGAAAAGAGCCCGATGTTGGGAAAGATTGAGGGCAGGAGGGGAAGGGGACGACAGAGGATGAAATGGCATCACCAACACAATAGACATGGGTTTGGGTGAACTCCAGGAGTTGGTGATGGACAGGGAGGCCTGGCGTGCTGCGGTTCATGGGGTCACAAAGAGTCGGACACGACTGAGCGACTGGACTGAACTGAACTGATGGAGGGAAGTTACTGATGTGTTTTACACCTCGTTTTCCTTATCTGTCAAATGTGTGTGATGATATCTGCTCTACTTTCTTCTCAAGGCTGTTGGGAAAATCAAATGAGATAATGCAGAATTGCTTTGAAAAAGCCAAAAGCTTATGCAAATGAAAAGCAATATTGTCAATGCTACAATTAGTAGGTCAATTCCTTGATGTTTGAACTGGCCTACTTGCAAACAAGTAGCAGACACTTAACAAAAAGGCACATTTCTCTCTACTTTATCAGAATAGAAATAACAGCTTAACATTTCTGCCAAACTTTTGGCTTGGGAGAAAAATGTTCTTTAAGTTTTGCACTTATTCATTAATCCATGAACATTACACCAGGGTCAAAGCTCAGGAGTCGGTATGCCGGTTTACTCTTCTCTCAGATAACCAGCATCCCTGAGGGGAGTTAGGAGCTTGTCTATGGATTCCTCATGTAATCTGCTGCTGAGACTATGGGGACCACCTTCTTCTCAGGTTAACACTGTATGCCAAAACTTAAATATCACTTTCTTTTATTTGATGCAGCATTTCTTTCTTTTCAGTGCCTAGCTAGTGAATGAAATGCAAAGGAAGAAGTTATAAAAAGAGTACCACATGGAAAATAAAAAATTGGTTCACCTGGAAAATGACTTCTAGCAGATTTTTTCTAAAAGTGACAGAATAATTTTAAGAGTCAGTTTAATAAATTTTACATTTAAGACAAAAGATCCCCAATTCTAGTGAAGGGAAGAACCCACTTACTCTTCTTCAAGGCCAATACGTCGGCCAAAGAACATTTCAATGAAGCATTCTAATAATTCCTGAGTTCCCCGATGAAGATACAACTGGTTGGCTAGTAAAGAAAACCCACGATTCTTCAGAAATTTATCTTTTTGTTCCTTGGAGGCTCTATTAAAATATGCATCTAATAGCTAAGGAAAAAAATTAAGACAATTTAGATAATATATTAAAATTTTATATAACATTACAAATCACATAGTGTACTATACCTGTAGTGGTAAGTTGTTTAACTTCACGTGTATAGAACATACAAAGCTCAAAAAAAAGGGCCACCTCTTCAGCGAAACAAACAAACCTAAAACTTTCTAACTACTATAGAATGCTAATGATCCTCTCTGTCTTGAAGGTCTCGGGTAGCCTTAGTTGAATATAAGTAGAACATTTGTGCTTAATTCTGAAAAAAGAAAGATTAGTCAACACTGTACAATACTTTCTCTCAAAGAACAAAAATATATATCCTAAACCTCTATTTTTCTAGACTTTCTGACATTTTATTTATTCTAAGCATAGGCCTAAATTTTTACTCATTCCCAGCATCTTAAATGTAACATATATAATCAAAGTAATTATTTTTCCTTCCAAACATGGTTCTGGTCTTAGAGCACAGAAGCACCATCCTCCTAGACTTTAAGGCTGATCTCACTTTGGGCTTTTCTCATCCTGATTGCCCACGTGTAATTAGCAAAGTCTATCTCCTCTATTCCAGGGAATGTCTCTCAAGTCTGTCAGTCCTTTGACTTCCCACTTCCCCAGATCAGGGACTCATCATCTCTCCCCTGGATCACAGTGTGAGCCTGCGAACACAGTGCTCCCGACTCCTTCCCCTGTGATCACTCCCTCACAGTGGTGATAAGACTATTCTTTTCTAAAACACACATCGCTTTACTGCCCTACTTAAAAATCTTTCTAAGTTTACAGCATAATACAAAATACACCTTTTGCATGAATCCTGCCCTTGTTCCCTCATCAGAATTATTTGTTTTTCCTATGCTCCCATTCTTCTTTATTAAGACTACCAATGAAGCATCCATCACAGAAGTTCTTACATTTCACTTAGTTGTGTATATGTCTCTCTCCCACACTGGTCTATAAACTCTTGAATGCAGGGGCTTATTCCCTTTTATATCCCACAGAGCAACTAGCCCAGTGTTTTACAATGAGATGGAAGCTAAGTAAATACTGGGTTGAACTGAGACTGCTTACACAATGTCCCACATCAAATTAAAACAGTGGGATTCTTTGAAGACCATTTCAAAGCATTGTTTTCTAATGGGAACCATTCATATCAAACCTTTATTCACTCAATAATGAACTTAGGACCTTTTATATATCAAACATAAGATGCCTACCCTCATGGAGCTTATATATCAGTGTGGGAGAGTAACAAAAAGTACATAATTAAAAAGGTAATTACAAGATATAACTAGGATGCTATTATAAAACAAATGAGGAGTAGGGCTAGACAGAAGATGATTAGGGAAAGTCTCTCTGAGAGGTAGGACATCTGAGCTTAAACCTGAAGTTAAGTGTCTAACATTTAACGATAATACACTCAGGAGAGACCTCCAATGATCTATGTGTTCCTTGTAAGTAGTAGATTTAAAAAACACACTGATACAAAGCAATATATGGAGGAAGGCTTAAAATTGGATGATAATACACATAAAAATTGGGATAAGCAGTAACAAATTATATCAGCTCATGATGCTTAAGAATAAAATAAGATTTCAGGTCTATTTGAATACATACATTCAAACTTTAAAGTACACATATATTTATTCTTCCAAATTAAAGCAACATATTTAGTATTTGCCCTTACTTTAATAACTTCTTGTTGTACAGCAGGTGATGGGTGGTTGACGAGGACTAAAAGTGTATCTGCTTGAATGAGCCTGTCCATCACATCTTCCAGCATAACATCAGGCAGGATGAGAAGAACTCCACTTAAGAGTTCATACAACCCACAGCATATAGGTACCAAGCAGTCTTCGGTTATACTAAAACAGAGACCCACAAAGGGTCATAAACACAATAGCAGGGGAAAAAAAATAGCGCATCATGACTACCTTAAGAACAGTGATGAGTAGTAATAATTTTCACATGAGAAACATAAGTTCATAAGGTTTAAAAATGTTTAAAACATGTGAAACATAAGTTCATAAGGTTTAAAAATGTTTACTGATTTAACTGCGATTAACAGATTTGCCATCACTTTTTAATCACCAGTAGTTTTTAGATATGTAGTCTACTAAACACGAGTCTGCTCTACCTCTGTGATTTCCAAATGCCACTTGTGCTGTTTAAACTATTTAAACATTCAGTTGCTCAGCTGCACTGGCCACACTTCATGTGAGCGTGTGTCTTCTGCAGTGGACAGCACCGGTGACCATTTCCATCACTGTGGAAAGCCTCACTGATGGTGCTGATTTGGGGAACAACAATAAACCATATAATCTTCCTAAACTGAAGAGTTTCTCTCTAATAATCATACGGCATTAAATTAACCATAAGATAATCTTTTCTTATGGCAAAGCCAATAGAGTATTATAAAGTAAAATTAAAAAAAAAAAAAGAACTATTTATGGGTTAGCCTTTAGTTAAATATGGAATTATCACCTAGTATTAAAGTAAGGAGAAAGGCATCTTTGCTTGTTGTTAACATACACGTTGTACTATGTTACAGAACAAAGAGGTCACAGAATAAAGAGGTTTCTACAAGTACAGAAATTCTTCAAAGAACAGTTTAAAAAAAGGGAGGAAGTGGTTGTCATACAAAAACACATGTACCTGTGAGCACCTGTAGTTCGGCTGTGGTGTGGCTCATAACCGAGAGAAAGAGCGAAGTTTTCCCAGTCGTCAGTGTTCCTGTCAACAAGACTTGGCCACCGGCCGACAGCCGCAGAGCCGTTCTGTGAGGGGAAAGCTAGCCCCAGGCTGGCAATGGTGCTGTGGCTACGCTGGAACGAGGCCAGTCCTTTTAGGTAAAGAGGTCGGCGGGGACAGGACTCGTCCCCAGGACTGTCGTCGTCTGATCTGGGCTCTGCTCCGAAGTCTTTCTGATCTATGCTGACCGCCGGAAGTTCCAAGGCTCCTTTTGGGGCATCACTGACAGAGGCTTGGGCGGAAAGGGCAGCTTCCGTTTCACAAACTGTTTTTGCAGACTCACAGCTACTGATGAAAGCATCTTGTTTGCTTTTTTCCAGTGTCTCGGAACTCCTCACAGGGCTCCATTTCTCTGGCTGGGAAGCAACGCCATCATCTACAAAACTCTGTAACTTGTCAATACTACAACCCAGACTTCCAGTCAGTTTCCGTGGCTTTATGTGAGGTGAAGAAGTAGGAAATGCTGGGAGGCTTCTAGAACGCAGCATACTGGCAGTTACCTGCTTTGGAACAGCACTGGATGAATTGTTTCCTGGTAAGAGTAGACAGGAAAACAGCACTGAAAAGTCAGCTCAGTGGGATCACTTCTCTTTTGTACTGTCAGTCCGAACCACAGTAATAACCCATTTATCCAGTGATGTTAGTGAACACATACAGGATAATGACTGTAGTGACTAATGCTTAAACTTTGTGTTAAAACTATTTTTGTTTCAACTACTTTTAATTAAAAATTTCCCAAAATACCTATCTCTTGTTTCCTTAATAAAATACAGTATTGACTGAGTGAGTCAAAGTTATTGGGGTGAATGGTCCTAATGAAGTGAAATTAAGTGAAAATCCATTTACCTCAGGCTAATAGTCACTAGGATGCAGTTTGTTTTAGATTTTCTTTTTTGATGTGGACCTTTTTAAAAAAATCTTTTTTGAATTTGTTTACAAAATGTTTGTGTCTTATGTTTTTCTCTTTTGTTGGCCACAAAGCATGCAGGATCTCAGCTCCTTGACCAGGGATTGAACCTGCATTCCCTGCACTGAAAGGTGAAGTCCCCAGGGAAGTCCCGAGGATGCAGTTTAACACAGTGGAAAGAGTGTTGGCTTTTTGATGAGATAGTTTCGTTAGGTGGCCCTAGGTAAATAATTTAATTATATGAGTGTTCATTTCTTCAAAGGTAAAATAAGCACATAATAAATATGTGCTGAATAAATAGCAGTGATAGCCATACTTGGTATTATTATTACCAGACTAAATGTCCCTAGACTGTTCTCTTACTCCTCATTTCTGCAGTCACTTTTTGCTGTTATTATTAAGAAATAATATTTCTCTTCTTGCCACAGCTCTCCATTTTTCTGCTCCTCATATTCTATACAGAAGAAGATGAGAAAAATCACTCTCATCCTTAGTGTATGGGATATAAATGAATGCTCCTGAAGGTGTGGTCTGTGGGCTAGGAGCACGAGTATCAGCACCGCTGCATGATTGCTGGAAATGTACATTCTCACGCTCCACCCCAGACCTACTGAATCAGAATGTAGAAGGCAGGGGCCATGGATCTGTGTTTTAACAAGCTTTCCAGGTGATTTTTTCAGCATCTAAAACTTGAAAAGTGCTGATATACAGTAAATAAGGACTGAATGAACTGCTTAGAGCTCAGGCTCTGTGGCAACAGAATAGCTCCATAGTTCAGAAGTTCTTCCTAGTTGTTTCTGGATTTTGGCTGGAGGAACAAGGCTGCCAAAAGGGTCTGTTCAAATGACCTGGAAAAAATGGGGGCATGATTGTTCTAGAAAAAGTTTCAGGATCATGCTCAACGATTTAAAAAATGACACATCCTATAAAATTCCAAATAAAACTAATTAAAACACAGCCTTAAAATATTATAATACAAGGCCATAAGATGTGCTAGGGAATAACTGAAACTCTTTGGGAGAGAAAGAAAATTGGAGCTTAATACCCAGATACCTTCACCTACTATCCATGTCTCTATTTATCGGCCTATTTAATAATTTGTACCAGAGCTGGAGGTGGGACCTAGTCTTTCATTGGCTAATGAAATAAATCTATGCTGAAAGAGGAAAACAGGCAGAGAAAACTTGGGGATGATGAAAAACAAACCAGAAAGATAGGAAGTTGTCATAGAGAGTGGGAGACTGGAATTTCAGAGGTGGGAAGTGTTCTTTGATGATGTTCAAGATGGACACAAGCAGACTGGAAGGTAACGTAGAGGGAAGGTCCCCAGGGTCAAGGATCTCAATGAGGCTGCAGTACGGATGGCCACTCATGTGGTAAGTGAAATTGTCCAGAATGAGTTCAGATGGAAAGGAGACAGTAAGCCAAACAAAGTTTTTGAAGAAAATGAGAAAATAAGTCAGAAGCTTAATGAAAGACTGATAAAGGGGGACAAAGAATTCCAGAATAAAATAACATGAGCCTCATCTATCTCCTAAGCTCTCCCGAGAATTACTTGCTATACTGACTGTGAGTTACTAATATTAGAAAGTAGTACATGGAATCCTTAAATATATTCTGTAATTTTAAAGTTTAGCTTTCCATTTATTTAGTCTATCAGGTTGTACAAACATGCATCTATATTCAGAACTAAATAGGAAAGGGCTACACTTTCAGTATCACTTTGTTTACCTTCAGATGGTGAAGCGGTAAAATCTGATGGGCTTATTATCATAAATCCAGGGCTAGTAACAGACTTTCCTCCACTGCTAGAATGCCTCAAGTACATGATTGACTGTACTTTTTCCTGAAAGATCTTGCCATCTAGAATCAAATTAAATTTTGAGAAAATCTTTAAAATGGATAAAACAAAAATACGTTAAAAGCAAGTCATTAAATACAAATATCTACAAAAATATTCAGAGTCAAAAAAATGGTGTACTTTATACTAATGCATATTTTGATAGTGAGGATACTCTACAATTTCTTAGATTCTTTTGTTAACCAACGTTAGCTACATTAACTTCTATTTTCTTTGAATTCCGACTGTACTTACAGTCATCTCTATAGCTTAACAGCTAACTGTTTACTTTTATATGCTAACATGATCTTTCCAAGGATCACGTTCACCTCTTCACTACTTGAGGGAAGGTCTATGTCTTTGGTTTTTACACAGCCCCAGTATGACTACAAAAATTAATACATCCAGCTTAATCTTCCTTTCTGAGCTTCATACTTCTAAATTCAACTGCTTGATTTCTTAAATGCAACACAAATGCAACACATCTAAATGTGAATCATCCTTCTGCCCTAAATTCACTCCTGCATTGTTCTCTGGTTCCCATGGTAGACGTACCCGTTTCCCATGCAGGATCTGGGAGCCACCCTTGACCACAACCTTTCCTTTACCCATGTCAAAGTCAGTTCTATTGACTTTGCTTCTTGAACTCTTCTCATCCCTAGCACAGTGCTATAATGCAGGCTTTTATCATCCCTCACCTGGATTATCATCACAGACTTCTAAATGATATCCGGGATGGACATCTGGCCACCCTCAAATCCTCATAGCTATACCAGCATTCTCTCCATTAAATGGTAAGCTCTGCTTAAAACCTTCCAGGGGCTCTCTGTTGCCTCCTTACCACTCTAGATAAAGTCCAAGTTTCTCATCTAGAGCAATCTCCATGAGCTGTCTCCATGCCCCTCAACAAGCCTTCTTCCTTACATTAATGTCAGCAACACCAAGCCATTTGCTTTGCCTGGAAGGCCCTTCCCTTCAACTCCTAGTCAACTCAACTCAGAGCAGGTATCTCCTCCTTCAGGAAATAGCCCCTTGCAATGCATTGCTATGCTTTGCACATGTTATACTTACCTGTTTATGCCTCTCTTCCCTTTACTAGACTGTAAGACCACATTTAACTCATCTTTGCAACTACCCTGTGCTACCAGAATCTTGACATTACTTTATTCATTGCTGAACCTAATACAAAGTCATGCTGTATAATTTCATTTGGCTTTTTACTGCAGCTGTATCATTTTATTCACTATTACATGGCTTAAAATGGCTGTTTACAATCAGTTTCCCTCTCTAAATTTACTATTTAGCCTTCTCACATGTATACTCTGACTTGCTTTCTTACCACATCACATTTTCCTAGTTCTTTAAAAAATCTGATTCCATTAAAAAAAAAAATACTGAGATTACTCTTTCTTGTTCCATCCTTTAAATAGTATTACCAATAATTCTATCTTTAGCTTCCTTTTTACTTCTTTCTCCCAACACTTTTCTTCGGTGGTCTCATCTGTTCCCTGAGCTTCAGCTCACTTCTATGCACATTGTTCCTCTATGCTGAATTTTATTGTAATAACTTGTATCATACTGGTTGGCTCAAAACAAACACAACAAAACAAAATCCTTCAATTACTCCTGAAAAGAACACAGGTTCAAGTTCTCTGATCTTATATTCAAGCATTCATTTAATATGATTTTGTGTGTAGTTGAATAAATGATGATCCCAAGCTACATTTATGATATTATTTCTCTACTCCTTTACAAATCTCCTATATTAAGTAAAATTCACTATTCTTTATTTTCTCTACTTTTCCTTGCTTTAAGTCACTCTCTTCACCTGATAGTGATTCTCTAATCTATTAATACCTACTAAAATTCTTCAATGCCCATGGCAGATTACTAATCTATTAAATCTCTCTCCACATCTGAAGATGAAAACCTAACTCTCCTGAAATCAAATCAGTTCTTCTTTTGTATCTATTAGGTACTTGCCAGATATTATTTATTATAATTATTTCAGCACATACATTTACCCTCACCTCTTAGTTTTTAAGCTCTCTGAAGGCAGAGACTATGTCTGGTTCACTGTATGGCCCTCTGTTCTGTCCCAATTCCAGTGTGTAACTGAGTAGTTTCTAGCACAGAGGTCATTCAATGAATATGAAGCAAACATGGATCAAATGGGAAGAAAAAAACGAAAGTGGAAATAGCCAAGATCTAAAGAAATGATTATACCTACCTATGTGCAAAGAAAAATAGAAGTTTGTGGGGTTGTGACAAACATAAGTATTAGTAGGAGGATGAACTGCTAAAAGGAAATTGAAGATAATCGTCAATAATTCCAAATCTGGAGGAGATCCAAGGACTTCTGCCGTAATTTTCACAAATGATTTACAAACCTCTCGGGGCATGGATATAAGCTGCCCCTCTTTGTGTTCCTGAAAAAAAAAACACCTCTCCTTAATTTAAAAAGAACTGTCAACTTAACTAACATTTCTCATTTAAGCAAGATAATTTTGTTTAAGATATAACTGTGTTGGTTTTCTGCTCTAGACTAGATATTTACCATAAAACTGAGTTGCTATTTCTCTATTTAAGCAATTTTGCTATTAAAATTTATTAAAACCAATGGCCCCATATAAATGTTAGCTACTACTAGTACTATTATCACTACTGCTTCTGCTACTACTGCTGCTGCTGATGCTAAGTCACGTCAGTCGTGTCCGACTCTGTGCGACCCATAGACGGCAGCCCACCAGGCTCCGCCGTCCCTGGGATTCTCCAGGCAAGAACACTGGAGTGGGTTACCATTTCCTTCTCCAATGCATGAAAGTGAAAAGTGAAAGTGAAGTCGCTCAGTCGTGTCCGACACTTCGTGACCCCTTCGCGAGCCCACCAGGCTCCTCTGTCCATGGGATTTCGCAGGCAAGAGTACTGGAGTGGGTTGCCATTGCCTTCTCCTAGGTAAGGTAGGTAGGTAGGTAAAGTCACTCAGTCGTGTCCGACTCTTTGCGACCCCGTGGACTGTAACCTACTAGGCTTCTCCATCCATGGGATTCTCCAGGCAAGAATACTGGAGTGGATTGCCATTTCCTTCTCCAGGGGATCTTCCCGATCCAGGGATCGAACCCGGGTCTCCCGCATTGGAGGCAGACGCTTTAACCTCTGAGAGAAAATTTCTGATAGACAAAACTGGTTACATGAATAGAGTGTGTTCCAGTCTACAAAGTTATTACTTGCAGCAGCTCAGAGAGGTTTTATCCTTCATTTCTACAATATGAAGGCCTGAAGTGATTGTATGATTAATTTAAACCACATAGAAAACATCTCAGTAGAGCAGCATAACTCAAACTCAGACCTTTGATCTCCTTCTACTGTGCCATCTACTGCTTGGAATAATCAGACCTGGCAGAATGCTACATAATTACCAAAAATAAAGACAGATATAAATAAATTATTTATATATTCCAACTCCACCTCCCCAGTGCGTAGCAGCTGGCTTCTAGATCAAGGCTAGATCTTTCCTCTCTGTCCAAATACACAGTCTATCTCTACATCCACTCTTCTTCATATACTCTTTTGTACTGGTCAATCAGAAAACTTAAAATCTAGATATTAACTTTAACACAGGTTAGTTTGACTACCTCAGATATACGGAGAGAACAGGAGTCTACAAAAGTCAGTCAAGATCTCACAATCAAGACAAGAACACAGATCTCTGAACTTGCAACTCAGTGTTACTTCTGCCACAGCCATCTTTTATTTTTTTTCTAAATCATACCCCCATGACTTCCCAGTGTTCCTGGTCACCACTTCAATTACTCATTCCTGAGTTCAGCCCAGTCTAAGCTCCTTCAGCTTTGCCCTCTCCACTGACTCCTTACAAATAGTCACTGGTATCCTATCTCATTAAAAAAAGAAACAAAAAACCCTTAAATTGACCTATCGTGACGCTTTTGTTAACAGTCTGTTTCTCTTTTCTTTTGCTGTTGGACTTCCTAATAATCATGTATTGATGATCCACCACACATGCTTAAAGTTCCCAGAAGTCTGGGTCTTGCCTTCTTCACGCTGATGAAATACTGTAAGCTATTAAGAATTTCTAAGCTGACGGCACTCTCTCTGTCCACATTTTCTGGGAACTTTCTACCTTATTTGGCTCTAGAGACCACCCTGTCTGGGCAGGTTCTCCTCTCTCTGCCCATTTTCTTTACCTCTTTCACAGAAAAAATCTCATTGGAAGTTCCACAGAATTTCAGTCCATGGTATTGAGTTATTAAACAAAAATCACTGCAGAAAATACCTCCAGAAGTAAAGTTACATAACAAGTACCTGCAAAACCTGGCAAGTCAGTAGAAAATGATGAACCACTTGAGCTTTCAATAACTGCTTAATATTAAACATCTGCTGCTGGTGGTCTGCTCTGATGAGGACTTCTAGGGCTGCCAGCAGAGTTTCCCAAACACCGTGCTGAGAAAACAAACATATGCACAGGGTTATTGAAAAACATGGCTCGTGCTTTTTAGAAGACATGCAATACATCAGTTTAACATTGTGTAAACACTCACAATTTGTCAAAGATTAAACCTGCCTGAAAAAGCAAATCTAAAAATTTATTCCCAGATTAGTATTTTTTTTTGACAATAGGTCATTTTAAAAAATTTATGTTCAATGCAATGCTGCATTAGGGACTTTAGGACACTAACCTTTCTGTGGCATTAAATGATGCACAGTATTTTCAAAAGATGAATTATCTTATCCATATAAGTTATTTGCAAATAATTTTCAAAGAGCATTATTAAAAACATATAGACTTCAATGCTAACTTGTGTACTCAGCGTTTAATCAAATACTTTTAGAAAAAAATGTACTAAACTGAAAATATTTACTGACAGTGTAGAAATTCTGAATTTTGGATTAATTTACTTTTAAGTCCAAATTATAGAATCCTCCAGACAATTACTAAACATGCAGTTTAAAACAATAATTAGCATTCTCTTAAGGTACTTTAAAATGCTTCTCCCATAGTATTCACAATAATAGTGAAAAAGAAATCTTACATAGATAACCACTACTGAAAAATAATCTTCACCTCATTTTACTACTTCAAATAATCTTTCAATAAAGCTATCAACAAAAAGCAAATTTAACGGTTTTGGGTTGTAGGTTTGCTGTTTTTCCTGCCATTACATGATGGAAATGAATAATGAAAAGGCCAAGGAATGGATAGACTTAATCATACTATTCTAACCAAGGCCTCTCTCTTAATAGGACAGGATCAAGATGCCCTGAAAGAAAAAGGCATAAGAAAATTTGAAGACAAAGCAGTTCAAATATGAAAACCTGATTCAGGCCTGAAAAATAATACTAAAATAGAACAGTGCCTAAGCAAACCAACAACCAGACAACCAACAAACAAAAACCAGAACAACTCAGCTAAAAAAGCAATTAGAAAAGAAAATTAAAAAAAAAAAGAAAGAAAAATTTATCTCAAATCCATAGAAGTATCCATGCATATCAGTTTTGAATTTGACCAAAAAACACTTTATTAGTCAAACTTTTTTAATGCTCAAATTAGCATCTTCTTTTGAAATACTAAAATAGCTGTCGATTTTTAGTTAAGATTCAATCTTATAATCTACAATTGAGCTATTTCTTTATTACATGTTTATATTCATAGCGCCTTTGATCCAATTTGTTTGCATTTACTATCACTATGTTCATTAGCTTTCTCTCCTTGCAACATCATGTGTATTTTTATACATACGTAAATTTGTTGTTATTGTTTAGTTGCTAAGTGATGTCCAACTCTTTGTGACCTCGTGGACTGTAGCCCGTCAGGCTCCTCTGTCCAGAGGATTTCACAGGCAAGCATACTGGAGTGGGTTGTCATTTCCTTCTCCAGGGGATCTTCCTGATGCAGGGGTTGGACCTGTGTCTCCTGCATTGGCAGGCAGATTTTTTACTGCTGAGCCAACAGAGAAGTTCACAAATGCATATATATTACACATGAATGTACATGGAGATGTGCATTCTGAAATTCTGAAAGAGAATTTATTCAGAGTGAGAAGTCACAATGAAATAGAAAGTTTTTAAAACTGACAAATACCATAAAATCTAGAAAAAGCTAGGTGCTTGACACAGCTCCATAATACTTCCCCCTGTGTTTTGTAGGAGCATATTCTTGGACTGCTTCTTCATATAACAATAATTTGGTAATATAATTTTATACAAGGAGAACAGAATAATCTGTCTCTCCTCTAGCATGTTTGGCCCAGATTTATTTTTGTTAATGAAAGATTAGAAAAGTTTTCTTTAGCTTCATAACTCATTATTGATAGTAAGTCTGGGGTGACTGTTGCCAAATTTGGAAGTAACCAAATATTTTAAAATTGTAATGGTATACACATTGAATTGCTCTTCAGTTTCATTTGATGATAATGGTGTTACACTCTAAATAACTCTAGACAATCTAGAGTCTACACTAGAACTGAGGAGGCTCTATGAACCAAACCATGAAGACTATACTTTAGCTAGGGTAGAAGGAAAAAGCACCACATTCACTTTCCTTGCTGGGTCCTTGTGAAGACCACACAATCCATCATCCAATTGTTAAGACTGCCTAGATCTAAGATCAAAGCATGCTCCTTAGCTTATGCCTACCATGAAGCCAAGACTTCATAGCCTTGCTCTGCAAACGGATACAGCTCTGACTTCTGGACAATATGGCTCCCCTACTCAGAAGTGTGTCCATTTCCCTCTCCTTGACTCAACTCCACACACTCTTATTAGCATTCCTTTTCAGAGTTTATGGTAAATGCAAGTCTCCACTTGATTCAAGTGCTTTCCCACCTGAATACTGCTCTAACTACTACCTGTAGCCACAGTTTTGATCCTGACTCTCTAGATCAACATTATCTATGGCTGTCTAAAACTTTGTGCAGAAATTAATCTCTGGATTTCCATTTACAATTAATACTACACTGAAACAGTAAATTTTTTTTGTTTTTGAGAAGACTGCTTAGATGAATATTTAAAAGTATATGTTTCTCTGTGAAGCAAAGAAAACAGTCAACAGAGTGAAAAAGCAATATACAAAATGGGAGAAAACACAAACCATATATGAGATAAGGGATTAGTATGTAAAATATATAAATGACTCCTACAACTCATTAACAGAAGACCAAATAACTCAATTAAAAAATAGTCAAATGACCTGAATGGACATCTCTCCAAAGAACATATACAAAGAGTCAGTAAGTATATGAAAAGATGCTCTTCATCAACCAATCATCAGGGAAATGCAAATCAAAACTACAAGTTATTATTATTACCTTATATCCTACACAATAGACACTATCAAAAAATAACAATTGTTGGTAAGCAGGTAAAGAACTCGGATCCTTTGCACATTGCTGGTAGGACTGTAAAATGGTGCCTCTCTTACAGAAAATAGTATGGTATAGTAATTCTATTTTTTTAAATTAGAATTACTATATGACTCAGCAATCCTACTTTTGCATATGTATCTAAAATAACTGAAAACAGGATCTCAGAGAGACCTCTGCACATTCACGTTCACGGCAGCATAATTCACAATAGCCAAAATGTGGACGCAACCTAAGTGTCCATAAAGTGAAGTGAAGTCCCTCAGTCGTGTCCGACTCTTTGCGACCCTACGGACTGTAGCCCGCCAGGCTCCTCCATCCATGACAGATGAACAAATAAAGAAAATGTGGAAGACACATACAATGGAATAGTGTAAGAAAAGAAAATAGTCTTGTCATATGTTATAACACAGATAACCCTTGAGGACATAATGCTAAGTCAAATAAGCCAAGCACAAAAAGGCAAACACTGAATGATTCCACTTGTATTAAATATCTAATACAATCAAACCAAAGAAACAGAACGTAGAATGGTGGCTGCCAGGGACTTGGGAGAAGGGAAACAGGGAGCTGTTGTCTACTGAGTAGAATAGTCAAACCAAATGAAAAAGTTCTAGAGATCTACCATATGACAAAGTGTATATGGTTAGTACTGTACATGTAAAAATTGCTAAGAGGGTAAATTCATAACAAATGCTTTTTAACCACATAAAGTACATGCCTCTGCTTTATTCCATATCTTCCAGTCTAGCAATAGTTCCTCTAACAGTTTAACATCCTGGATTATAGCATTAGACTCTACATCCAACTTAAATTCTCCATTCTCATTGATATGAATAATATCTTCACCACAGCAACCTTCAAGAAGGGTCTACGGAAAAACAGCATTAATACAAGATGCATCAATAATCAGTCCAAAAATTCAACAGAAATACTAAGCTTTCTTAGCACTTAGCACTCATAACATTAAATTCAAAAGAATACTGAATAACTCAGCATTTCACAAGGTATCTTTACCTTGTTTTGTAAAACAATTCAAGTAATAAGAAAACCCGCAAACATCAAATATTTATAAATGACTAGTTTCAAATATGGAGTAAAATAAACTAAATCCTATTTTTAAAATTCAATGAATCTATTGAGTTTTAAACTTTTTCTAAGAAGTATTCATGCCACAAGTGTATGAATCTTGCTCATTTTAAGAGTTGGAGTCTGGGGGCATGGGAACAGGCATTGGTCTTTTGCCTTAATACTAGAACCCTCGGAAGGAAATACTTTCACGTTACCAAGTGCTTTTAATTAGAAAGATATTTAAATATGTGATTACAGTTGGATCAAATTAAAAAGCTAATACGGCTTTAAGATACTAACTCTATAGCAGCGCTGCCTCCTGAGAATTGCACAGCACTAGGTGTCTGGAGAACTGGGTTCGCCCCCATACCTGTGGGTGCTGAAGCAAGCAGCAGTCTGTCTATGAGTCACTATCACCAGTCTACAGAATGAGGGGCCAGCCCAGGAGGTATCACTGGCTTATCAAGATCTAAAAATCTTAATTTTTTCTTATATTCTTCTAAAATGTTTTAAAGGAAATGAAAGGGTAATTATTTAAATGACGAAAAACCCAGAAGAGCGTTCATTTGATTAAATACATAACAAGTTTCCTTAATTTTCTTCAGGAATAACTGAACCACGAAACTCTATTACTAGGAGACTTAATGAAGAGTAAGTATCACTGCATACGAAACCCTGAGAATAAGTTTTATGAGAACGTACCTTCAAAATGTGAAAGCCAACAATGCATTTTTGTTTGATCAACACCTGATGAATCATGGAAAGTCCATTACAGTTTTCTAACTCATGTATTCTCTGTTGGTTGTATTTAATTAATGAGAGTATAACTCTCAATGCTAACGCTTGAGTTTCTTCACAGCTACTGAGTTCCACAACCTAAAAAAAAAGTAGATAAATTTTTTCTAATTTGTTGAGATTAAAAATTTAACATGTGAGGTTATCTTCCATTATGCAATACCAACCTATCAGTCTCATTTGAAAGTTTATTTTTTATTGCTGACACTGTTTGTAATTACTTAACAATTTTAAACAAATAAAACCAATAAGTTCTATGCTCTTATGTCTCGAATATACTATAAATGAACTAAAATAACACTGACAACCTTAGAAGTCAGTAGCATTTTATTGGTGATCTCAAGTGTCAGCAAAATGCCTCATATTTTTGATGCTTAGTCAACAAACAGGCTCTATGTTCTATGCTGTGGAAGATAAAATGGTAGACAGACTGCTTAGACTGTAAATAGGCAGACTACCTACCTCCTGTGGGGCCTGTTGATAGGTCAAAACATAAGACAGAATAAAAACTAACGATTGTGACTTGTACTTCAATTCCCCCAATGCTTTCTGGCAACTACCATATGTAAGAAACAAACATCCTATTATGATTTGAAAAGGCAAAGAAGAGTGAGACAATGTGAATGCATGAGAGCATAAAAACCACTTCTGATTCCACCCTGCTCAGGACGGGAAGCCTATGTGAAGATCACTGGGGGAGAGAGCAAAACCACAGGAAGCAGGGATAAACAGGTGTCCAAGGGTGGGACGTAGTCAGAGAGAGATGAAGATTGGATTCACTGTACATTTAGGAGGCTGCAGGTTGCCTATATGGCTAGATGGAGCAGATTAAGCTCAAAAGGTAGGCCATACCTGTAAGGGTTTTAAGGAAACTGAATTTTACTTTTGTAGGGGAGGAAGGATATTGAACAGAGTTTCTATATGTAAAAACATATTTTAAAATTCTTTCTGGCAAGATCCTATATGTATGTGAGATAAAATATTAACCATTTTCCCTGGGATCATCACTGTGTATGAGTAATCAAAATAAAATTATACCCCAACACTAATGCTGAAGAAGCTGAAGTTCAAATGTTCTATGAAGACCTACAAGACCTTCTAGAACAAACACTAAAACAAGACGTTATTTTCATCATAGGGGACTGGAATGCAAAAGTAGGAAGTCCAGAGATACCTGGAGTAATGGGCAAGTTTGGTCTAATAGAGTACAGCACAAAGGCAGCACAAAGGCTAACAGAGGTTCAACAAGAGAATGCACCAGTCTTAGCAAACACCCTCTTTGAACAACACAAGAGATGACTCTCAGTTCAGTTCAGTCAGTTGCTCAGTCGTGTCCAACTCTTTGCAACCCCATGAATTGCAGCACTCCCTGACATGAACATCACCACATGGTCAATACCAAAATCAGATTGATTATATTCTTTGCAGTCAAAGATGGAGAAGCTCTATACATACAGTGAGCAAAATCAAGACCGGGAGCTGACTGTGCCTCAGATCATGAACTCCCTATGGCAAAATTCAGACTTAAATGAAAAAAGTAGGGAAAACCTATTCAGGTATGACCTAAGTCAAATCCCTTCTGATTATACAGTGGAAGTGCCAAATATATTTAAGGGAGTAGATCTGATAGACAGAGGGCCTGATGAACTATGGATGGAGGTTCGTAACATTGTACAGGGGGTGGTGAACAAAACCATTCCCAAGAAAAAGAAATGCACAAAGGCAAAATGGTTGTCTGAGAAGGCCTTACAAATAGCTGAGAAAAGAAGACAAGTGAAAGGCAAAAGAGAAAAGGAAAGATATACCCATTTGAATGCAGAGTTCCAAAGAATAGCAAGGAGATAAGAAAGCCTTCCTAAGTGAACAGTGCAAAGAAATGGAGGAAAACAACAAAATGGGAAAGACTAGAGATCTATTCAAGAAAATTAGAGATGCCAAGGGAACATTTCATGCAAAGATGGGCTCAATAATGGACAGAAATGGTATGGACCTAACAGAAGCAGAAGATATTAAGAAAAGGTGTCAAGAATACACAGAAGAACTATACAAAAAAGATCTTAATGACCCAGATAACCACGATGGTGTGATTACTCATCTAGAGCCAGACATCCTGGAGTGTGAAGTCAAGTGGGTCTTAGGAAGCATCACTATGAACAAAGCTAGTGGAGGTGATGGAATTCCAGTTGAGCTATTTCAAATCCTAAAAGATGATGCTGTGAAAGTGGTATGCTCAATATGCCAGCAAATTTGGAAAACTTAGCAGTGGCCACAGGACTG
The DNA here is from genome assembly GCA_006410875.1 of Neotragus pygmaeus. NCBI lineage: Eukaryota > Metazoa > Chordata > Mammalia > Artiodactyla > Bovidae > Neotragus > Neotragus pygmaeus. Next base: position 175,293 of record SJYV01045055.1, on the reverse strand, counting down.
AAAAAAGTCAGTTTTCATTTCAATCCCAAAGAAGGGTAATGCCAAAGAACATTTAAACTACCACACAATTGCACTCATCTCACACACTAGCAAAGTAATGTTCAAAATTCTCCAAGCTAAGCTTCAACAGTATGTGAACCAAGAATTTCCAGATGTTCAAGCTGGATTTAGAAAAGGCAGAGAAACTAGAGACCAAATTGCCAACATCCACTGGATCATAGAAAAAGCAAGAAAATTCCAGAAAAACATCCACTTCTGTTTTATTGACTACACTAAAGCCTTTCTGAGGATCACAAAAAACTGAAAAATTCTTCAAGAGATGACCACTTTACCTGCTTCCTGAGAAATCTGTGTGCAGGTCAAGAAGCAACAGTTAGAAACTGACATGGAACCATGGACTGGTTCCATGGCAAAGGCATATGTCAAGACTGTAAATTGTCACTCTGCTTATTTAACTTTAATATTTATTTTATATGCAGAGTACATCATGTGAAATGCCAGGCTGGATGAAGCACACACTGGAATCAAGACTGCCAGGAGAAATAGCAATAACCTCAGATATGCAGATGATACCACCCTTATGGCAGAAAGCAAAGAGGAACTAAAGAGCCTCTTGGTGAAAGTGAAAGAGGAGAATGAAAAAGTTGGTTTAAAACTCAACGTTCAAAAGATGAAAATCATGATATCTGGTTCCATCACTTCAGGGCAAATAGATGGGGAAACAGTGGAAACAGTGACAGACTTAAAATTTTCTTGGGCTCCAAAATCACTGCAGATGGTGACTGCAGCCATGAAATTAAGACGCTTGTTCCTTGGAAGAAAAGCTATGATCATCTGAGACAGCATATTAAAAAGCAGACATTACTTTGCCAATAAAGGTCCATCTATTCAAAGCTATGGTTTTTCCAGTCATCATGTATGGATGTGAGAGTTCGACCATAAAGAAAGCTGAGCACCAAAGAATTGATGCTTTTGTACTGTGGTACTGGAGAAGACTCTTGAGAGTCCCTTGGACTGCAAGCAGATCCAACCAGTCAATCCTAAAGTAAATCAGTCCTGAATATTCACTGGAAGGACTGATGTTGAAACTCCAATACTTCAAAGTATTGGCCACCTGATGCAAAGAACTGACTCATTGGAAAAGACCCTGATGCTGGGAAAGATTGAAGAGAAGGGGACGATAGATGATGAGATGGTTGGATGGCATCACTGACTTGATGGACATGAATTTGAGCAAACTCTGGGAGTTGGTGATGGACAGGCAAGTTTGGTATGCTGCAGTCCATGAGGTTGCAAAGAGTTGGACACAACTGCGCAACTGAACCGAACTGACTAAACTTAATGAAAAAGGAAAAACCAAGAATACACATTTTGAAATTATACAAAGCTATAAAAGTAGATCACAAAATGTTGATGAAAAGTTAAATGAAAAGTTTTTATTTTAAAACACTAGTGTAATATCTATTCAACGAGATACTATATGCAAAAAAAGGTGTTAAAAATGGAAAAAGAAAAAGAAAGCTTAGAGTATGGCAGGTCAAATGCTAACCAAGTATTTATAAGCACAGTAACAATAACAACTAACATTGATATGTCTCTTATTACAAAAGTAATCAAAGGTGTCCCCACTAAAGAAAAAAAAAAGGGAGACATATGACAATGGTGCAGAAGTTACACTTAAGCATAAAATTTGGAAGTGAAAAAGATCAGGGTTGCTTTAATTAAACAAGGATTTGGACTACAAGGAAGCAGAAATGATTTGTACTGAAGCGAGACCATCTGTACCCACTATTTGGATTTTAGCAGTCCTTGAAACAGTCATGTACACCACTGTCTACTCCACCTCAGGAAAAAGATTGTTCCATCCTACAGATGGCTAAACACAACAGATAAATAAACGTAATTCTCTAAAACAGTATCCGTGGCGTGAGTCAAACTTTTTGACTTTCTCCTTCTCTTTCAAAAAGTTTCAATCCCAAATAAGTTATTTTTGTACTTATTTGTTGACCTTTATTTTTCCCCAAGCATCTGGAAGTTTCAAGAGAAAAACAAGTTTCACAAATCTTGTTTTAAGAAACACATTTCTTCTCTACTTTTATTATAGCATTTTTTTTCTCATTGGCAATATTAAATCTTATACACTTACTACTTAATGGTTCCAATTACATTTCTGGATAATAGAAAACTCTGACATCTTCATAAATTATGTAATTATTTACTTGGCTGCACCACATGGCATTCAGGATTCTTAGTTCCCTGACCAGGAATCGAACCCAAGCCCTTGGCATTGGGAGTGGAGTCTCAACCACAAGAACACCAAGGAAGTCCCGAATCTTCACAAATTAAAAAGAAATTTTAACAAAAANACTTGGCTGCACCACATGGCATTCAGGATTCTTAGTTCCCTGACCAGGAATCGAACCCAAGCCCTTGGCATTGGGAGTGGAGTCTCAACCACAAGAACACCAAGGAAGCCCCGAATCTTCACAAATTAAAAAGAAATTTTAACAAAAAAATTATTGTGACAGAAACTTTGATGACATTCTAAACAATTTGTGCTTTTTTTAATCTTGAAAGTTTAATATAGTTGATACATAGCTTTACTGTTAATCAAAAAGGAATCCTAAAAGTTATCAATAATAAAGAAATAGTTTATCTTTAAATAAAATTACAATCAGTGATTCTTACCCTAGCAAAGAGAAAGACAAATATACCAGTTCCACCAATCTCATGCAGAATGCCTTGAAGGGTTTTACATTCAGTGGGCTGGAGATTCTTTAGATGATGAGGTTCTAATAAGATATTGTGAACTTCTTTTGAGCTGAAGGGTCTTTGAGAGAGTTGGGTTTTCATTTGACCTTTAAGTCTAATAACTGGCTCATAGATGGTGTACTGAGCAGGACAGTAAGTTGTATATACAACTGAAAGACTTTCCTGAAACACAAATAATTTCCTTCAATAACTAAACAGTTTAAAAAGTACATTACCAACTAGCAAATGGATTATTTCAAAGTGAAAAGACAAGCAAAAAATCTTTTTCTTTGTTTTAAAAAAGACGGTCACTGCACAAAACAAAGATGGACATGACAAGCAAGACAGCTCTCCACAAAGAAAAAGATCCATTTCATTTAGGAGTGATCAATACATGTAAACCATACGAAGGCTGAGAAAAATTCCAGCTTTGATCTTTTGAGAATAAACATGAAATTACACCTATCATCAACAACAAATCCCTACCATACTCATGTTCTAGGAACTGTTCTATGCATTTATAAATAGTAACCAATCCTTAAAACCCTATGAGATGGGACTCTGGGTCAATGTGTTCAAATGTATTTTGGTATTGAATTTGCTCATGGGCTGCCTACTCATTTAAATATGACTCTATAAACTAGAGCATTCTTTCCACTAGAATAAAACTCCAAACTATCAGCACACCTAACAAACTCAGTATTTCTCCCAAGCAAAGGGTAGTTTTGATTAGGTTCCAGCTCTCTGTCAAATATTCTATCAATTACTTAAAAAATTATGGTAAACTTTAAAAACAAAATGTACTCTGAGGTGCTCTCAATGAAGGCTGCTACAGAAGATCACGCTTATGGAAAATCGTGTAGCAGCTGGGGGCTTTGGGCTTCGACCATTTTCAACCCACTGTGATTCAAGCATAGTTTCATCAGACGTCATCTAGCACATCTGCATACCAACCAAACTGATGACACAGTCTATTGTGTATGATTATGCTGGGTAAAACAAAGCCATAAATCTACAGTAGTTTTCATTAAAGATCTGACAAAATGCCTGATTATCTGAAACAAGTCCCATCTTATACCAACACCTTGCTAGGAGGGCACCAGGTCTGTCTGACCTCTTACTCATGTCTCATAACCCCGAAACAGCAAGCTAAAAAAGTCAGGCTTAAAAAAATATGCTTTCAAAAAATATTTTTCACATAAAACCTGTATAATTTTTACTTGTGATAATTTCTGTTGAATTTTATGAATTATAACCTCTATTCTTTTCAGGTAAAATTAAAGGTTAAGAATACGTATTTTTTTGTGTGTGAAAAAGGGATTAACCAAAAACTAGAGAGCTAAAATTATCTGAAAAAACATCCACTGTATGAGCTCCTTGCTCTTCCTAAAGCAGAGATATTCAGTGTGTGGACCCCAATCAGCAGCAGCAGCATCACCTCAGAAGTTGTTAAAAATGCAAATTCTTGGGCCACACCTCAGATTTACTGAAGCAATCTATGTTTTGGCAAGTCCTCTGGGTGATTCTGGTTGGATACTACCCATGCACTGTAGAACATTTACAGTCCCTGGCCCCCATTCAATAACAGTGGACAGCCAAAGTGCCCCTAACCTCCATTTCTGAATACTCCTTATGGAGAAAAAGATTGTGGGTCTAATACCAGATCTTTAGTTAAATTCTATATCTATTTTATCACAGATACTTAATACCACTCAAGATTTACATGTTTTAGACTATGAAGGATCAGTTTCCTAGTTGCTATAATGAAAAGTATCCATCTCATGCTCCTAAACTGTGTATTAGTATAACAATATATTAGAATAATGTATAAAATGCAATCAAGAGTCTCATATAAGCAGAATTAGCAATAATTTGAAAGCAAAATTCCTAGTTGCTATTGATATTAAAGAATAAATATTGTAAAGTAATTAACCTTCAATTAAAGTAAATAAATTTATATTAAAAAAAGAATATTCTAAAATCTGAATATGTATATTAAAGTTAATACAAACAAAAATTAGCAATAATTTAAAAGTATGGAAAGGAAATATAATAAGCAATTTTAAGGCTAACATGTATTATATTTTTATTATATCATAAAAGTTTTTCTCAAATGATTAACAACAGGTATAACCTAAACTAATACTTAGTATAGAAATATAGTTCCAAGGAAAAGCAGATGAAAATTTGAAACCTGAAAACAAATTTTGAGGGAGTCAAAGTATTTTAATTAAAAAGAAAAACATTTGTAAGTAAAGAAAATGTTGAGAAACAGAAAAGAAAAACTCTAAAAATCAAATCACAGCTAATTCACCTTCAATAAACATATATAACAGTTACTAAAAAGTTAAAACCTATAAAATGAAAACTTACAATTAAAAGACCAATGTCCACATCTTTGCTGGTCATAAAAAGTTCTCTGATTTGTTCACATTGCAAAATTTCTTTATTAATGTACTTGGAGTAGTCATTCACAGGCTTGCCATATTTACATGGCATTATGGATGTATGGTTGGGTCCACAAGCATATAGATAAAATGCCTCTTGTGAGCCAATCTTAGCCCCTGAATAAAAAAAAAAAAAAAAAAAAAAAGTTCCTTATTTAAAATACCCCAGAATTTTTCATAAAAACAAGAAATCAGAGGAGTTTTTTTTGTTAGATTCTTTAGTTGTTCACTATATCTTTCAAAATTAATAAAGCCTCAATTTTCAAATTGGTATAATGAGCAAGTAATCTATAGCAACTCTGGATGTAAAATGAATTAATATACATATATATGTATATATATAATGTTATCTGTAAAACTCTTAGTAAAATAAAATAATAATATTTATATTTGCTCCTTAAGCTAAAAATAGGGGATTTTTGGTTTTGTCCTTAGTTTTTGCAAATGGAAATTTTATCTCAGTGAATTTCTTTTAAAAACAACATATGGATTGGTATAATTACTCCTTTATCCATCCATCTATCTACTCAGTAAACACTGTCTAAATGCTATTATGTGCCAGGTTAAGTAATACAGTTTTAAAAATCATGTATTTTTTCTTCACCTAAAATTTGGTATTTTTATATAATATACTAAAATTATAAGTAAGAGAGACAGCCAGTCTAACTGCACCTGCTATAATGCATTTTCCAGGATTACAAAGTGATTTAATATAAGCTTCTCTTTGGCAGGCGGGTGGGGGAGGATATGTGCCTTTGCATTAAATATATGTATCGGTTGTAAGAACCACTTATCTTGAAATCTGGGAAATACAGTACTTATTAAGTACAAGTGAAGGAACAGGGATAAATACTTTATCCAAGACAATTAACTTAGTTTAATACTTGTTAACTGAAGGAAAAATTTGAAAATGCTTTGAAGGGGAAAAATATACCATTGAAGAGGAGTAAATTTCCCAGGTCCCATTTTCCAGCCAACTGCAAACATTCTTCTTGGGATGATAAACAATGGCCAATCATGCAAAATGTTTTATTGCTGTCAGATGACAAACTTGTTTTCCTTGGAAGCATAAAATCCAAAGTAACATCAGGCTTCCTACATTAAAAACAAAGTTAAATCAATTACTTCAGGGATTTTTAAAGTGTTAATGTTTAATAACGTGAAATTCTTGAACCAAGTTTTTTGGTTCAGTATTGGATAATTGGTAATGGGCGAGAGAGAAGGACTGATTCTCTTGTCTCTTGGTCCAAGGTGCTGGTGGTCCATAATCTCCCAAAGGAAAGGAAGGGACAGAGGTGCCTGGTGATCCACACCAGGCCATGGGAAGTACGACCGGACATTTGTTGCAAGTTTCCTTTGCCACTTGACTTCTGCATATTCGCCTTCCTGGTTTAAAATATAAATCTACCACCTCTCCCTGATTTTACCAGAAAGTCTCCCATCTCAGTATACAATCTCTAAAGCCTCATGCCCTCTTCAAAAACTAATCAATGAGAGTATCACTTCTTCAGGTTTTGCTCTGACCAGGCACTGAAATGCCAATGCTTTTTTGCATTTTCTGTGTTTTCAGCACTAAATATTGCAGAGCTTTTGATTAATCTCTTGCTTTTCTTCATGGATAAAAGTTATAGGAATCCTCACAAAAGGCAAAGTAGGAAAAGGTAAACTAATGCTTTCTCCTAGAGACACACACGATGGGAGAACTTCATCTTCTTGTTTAAATTGCAGAGTGCCGAGCTCTTCCCTCATTCTAGACTGTTTTAAACTCTCTTACAATAATGAAGTTAGCCTGTAAAGACAAAGTTTGTGAATAATACAAAGCACTTAGAATAAGCTAATAATGATAAATTCTATTTTGGTATATATTTTAAAAATTTCCCTTAAGGCTTTCTATTCCGTACTTAATAGCTATTTAGCTATTTAAATAGGAATATTATTAACAAAGGAAAGATGTGAGCTAACCTTTTTATTGAAGTTCTATCGACATACAACATTACAGTGAGATAACTTCTATTACTGTGCAGGCATCTCTTTCTTGAACCAACTAAATGGTTGTAACTGAAACAGTACTGCCACCTAGTGGCACTATGACTTAATTCAGTTCTTAAGGGTAAAGAAAACCTGTAAAATCAATGCAAGAGTTCAACAAACACTAAAATAATTCATACTATCTACTATGTGCCATATATTCCTACCAGATTTGTGTTCTGCTCACCAGATAAAAATTAGTAGAAAACATTAACAATTTTTTTCAGTGTTGTTACATCTTGAAATGTATTACTTGTAGAAATAATTGTATTAGTTCAAAGAGTGATATAGTGACAAATTTAAATCAAAGGAATAATATATTTCTTATATTCCTTGGTCACTTGCTCAATGCTCTGTTACTAGATAAAATCATTAACTTATACCAAATGGTAAATTCAAAGTAATGTTCAAACAAGTGGGTGAGTAAAAATTGAGTGCTATGATTATAACTTCAGAACTGGCCACAGAGAACATCTAGACACTCATTCTGAACATGCGTAATGATTAGTTTATGATTCCTATATCTGTCAGCCTGCCTGATTCACCAAAAGGCTGTAGGGTTAGTAAAGCATGTATGTGGATGGTCAGTTGTGTCCAACTTTTTGTGACCCCATGGACTGTAGCCTGCCGGGCTCCTCTGTCCATGGGATTCTCCAGGCAAGAATACTGGAGTGGGTTGCCATTTCCTCCTCCAGGGGCTCTTCCTCCTGCATCCTCTGCATTGGCAGACAGATTCTTTACCACCGAGTCACCTGGGAAGCCCATTAAAGAGAGCAGAGGGTTTTAAAGCAGGGCTCTATACAGGCTCGGAGTCCAGGTTGAGTTTCAGCCACCCTCCTCACTGCAAGCAGCATTTTGGGTTTCTGCTGCCTCACATGGAAGGGTAGAGGCATCTCTTACTTTCTTGTGCTGCTGGAAGGACTAAATGAGGTCATCTGTGCAAAGTGCTTACTACACTGCCTGGTAGGTACTGAGAGTTTCTCCAGAAATGAGGAGAGTGTCCCGCAGACTCTCACAGTCCCATCCCCAACCCCAACCAATTTAACTCAAGGCTCTGGAAACATATACTGATATGCCACAGCTGCCTTCAGGCTTAGGCAGTTGTGAAGACAGAACTTCTCAGAGAATATTTTCTTTGGATTATAGAAATTGAGATTCAATGACATATTTTCATGTACTTTTTAAAATGAATAAACTGTTTCCTTTGGCAGACACTGCAGACTGGCTACCCCAAAGCCGTTCACAAGCCTCTTCTTCCAGCCTTCCTGAGGCTGCACGGCTGTAAGCAGTCGACTCCTGCAGCCTCCACAGCAGAGCTGACAGGCACACAGGCTTCCCTTCTTTCTCACAGGCCCTTTCCTCTGCCTGGCTCACTCTTCCTCCCTCTTCTCCATCTCCTTCTTTCAGGTCTCATCTTAAATAATCTGTTTCTAGATAGGTCTTCCCTGATGCCCTTCTCTTAAGCAGGAAACCAGGTATTTTCTGTCTCGGGACCCATTTGTTATCTTCACAGTACCTGTCATGATTTATATGCACTCGTTTAATTGTGTACCTTGCTGTGTGCTTCTTCACTGAACTATGAGCCCCCAAAAGGCAGGGAACATGTCTGTCTTGTTTACCAAGCTCTCAGGCTTAATATTGCATGTGCTCAGCACATAGCAATTCCTCAATAAATATTTGATGAACAAATGAATGAAAAAATAGATTAATTTGTGCTAAGGGTATATGTTACTCTATGATCTAATCTACTCTGAGAGACTTTAGAGAGAACTGGACAATAAAGTATATAAAGTAGCTTGCAAAAGGTCTAGCCTCCTCATCCCGGATTCAAAGCTGCTGTCACGCAGGATCACCATGCCCATTCATTTTTCTTTCTCATCATTCAGCTTAGATATTCCTTCCAACCAGCTCGGTCCTCTCCTGTGTTATACTAGTTTCCAATTCTGTATTCCCTTTCATGCTATTTCATTCAACAAAATACTTTCCAACTCTTACAAATCCAAGATACCTTACAACTCTCTGAGTTAAACTTTGCATTAAGATATTTCATAAGATATTTCTTATTAATTTGACTCACAGTTCTCCTGGTTTGTAAAAATCAAATAGTACTATAAGCAAACCTATCACCTGGTATCTTTCTAGGTTTCTATCTTAATCTATCACCTGATATACTGGCTTATATTTTTTTCTACTCATTTTAATTTCTTTTGAAACTCTGATTTAATTTTGGTATTAGCTTTATTAGCCACTTAATTTAAATAATTCCTTATGGATTTATCTTATAATATATGAGCTTGATGGACTAAATTCATAAATATCTAAATGTTCAGATTTGTGCATGGTCCCCCAGATCCAAATATTAATCTTCAACGGTTTCTTCTAAGGCAAATTAATTTTGTATGTAAGTGATAAAAAAGAAAAATATCTCACTTGACGGATTCCTATTAAAATATAGTAAATTTCATCTATAGTCTTTTTGAAATTTGTTTCAGAAGCTGTAACAGAATAATTAAAATTATAACTAAGATTATTAAGTATTTACTAAAACTATTTCATACCTCTGTCCAGAGATCCATATGGAGATTTTCCCATGGATATTCTTTTTCCCTTGTGGCTGCTGTAAGTAGGTGAGTACTAAATGTTGCCATTTGCTTGGGAGGAAAATATTCTCCTGTGATTCAACCTGTGCTAGTAACACAACTTTTGAATCATCGTTTGAATCCATGCAGACACTGAACAAAAAGAGTAAAGGTATAGGCTGAAACACAAAATTTCTGATATCAGTTTTTAACATGTATAGTTAAGTATAACTCTAGATATTTAAGTAAAATTTAAAAACCAGTTCAAGTATTAAACTAACTTGAAAAGTCAGGAGGTCTTTGTTTTATATCATAATCTGCTTGATTATTTTATTATACTATAACCTCACTTCATGAACTTAAAAATAGATTTGGCTCATTTGCTAGTATTAACAATTTGGGCAATAATCTTCAGGATTCAATTTGAAAAAAAAATTATTGTTACTATCTATATACTCATTGCCCTTTTAGTGCAATGCTTGCCTCATACAGAAATGAATGCATATACATAAATATCTAAATGCCAGTATCTATCACTGGTCTAACCTACTTGGAGGGATTACTAAGAGAATTAAGATATAATTTACATAAACTACCTAGTAACCTTTATAACATTTACAGAACACAGATCCCTAAGTAACATATTTTACTTAAATTTTAATAAACATTATTGTAGTTCAGTTGCTCAGCGGTGCCTGACTCTTTGCGACCTCACAGACTGCAGCTTGCCAGGCCTCGCTGTCCTTCACCATCTCCGGGAGTTTGCTCAAACTCATGTCCATTGAGTCGGTGATGCCATCCAACCATCTTGTCCTCTGTTATCCCCTTCTCCTTCTACCTTCAATCTTTCCCAGCATCAGGGTCTTTTCCAACAAGTTAGCTTTTTGCATCAGGTGGCTGAAGTATTGGAGCATCAGCTTCAGCATCAGTCCTTCTGATGAATATTCAGGACTAATTTCCTTTAGGACTAACTCGTTTGATCTCCCTGCAGTTGAAGGGACTCTCAAGAGTCTTCTCCAATACCACAGTCTGAAAGGATCAATTCTTTAGCGCTCAGCCACCTTCTTTATGATCCAACTTTTACATATTTGTAAAAATAGTATCATACCGTTCATACTCACTCAATACAAATAAAAGACTTGTATTTACACTAGTTAACAAAGGAGGCAAGAAAAAAGGACAAGACAGCAATGAGAACTTAAGTCTATGAGATAATGACTATTAAATATATAATCTGCATGAAAAACAGCTATCTGTTAACAACATCATAAGATCACTGCAATTGGATAGAATACATCCATAGATAAGACTTAAGTATTTGGTCCAAGATATACTGAATTTAATTACAGATTTTATATATTATTACAAAGATTATATTGTTTGAATCTACCTTTTTTTAAAATTAAGAGTTTTCTATTTTGTCACAATGATCTTTATAGCAGATTTCACATTAATGTCTTTTACATAAATTATTTAAATACCTAAGCTACTCATGGGGGGCAGGGTTGAGGATAATTATTACCGAAAGATAAAAGTGCCGGTGTGGGGATCAGCCCACACTTGGATGATCAGTGCTTTGGATCCCAATGAGATCATATGAATACAACCTTCTTCTATGAGCCTTTCACCAGGATTCACATATGCTGCACCTTCCAGTCTGTTGTTCTCTATGAAAAAAAGATGTTAGGATGATTAGTCAAGCATCAGACAAAAACTGAGTGGAAACGTAATGTAAATTGAATTTTGCCACCTAAGAATTGACAGCTCTCAACAATGTACATGTGATATTACTGATGAAGGTGCTATCTAACGTACATGGAGAGTTTTCTGTATTAGGTCATTTTGCTCTGCTCTTTCGATGTACAATTTATAAAAGAAAACTCTGTTAACTACCCAACACATTAAATTATCTGCTAAGATTTCTTAAAAGTTCAAATTCCTAGGCTAACCCATAAAAATGCCTCAGTATGCTATGCTAATAACTTGGAAATATGTCTGTGGAAAAGTAGATTCAGAGCTCCACCTGTAGGTACCAGGTGACATTTCCCACCCTTTAGTCTTGACAGTGTCATTAAGGTTTTCTTTTCTATCTATAGGTCAGCGGTAGAGGCTGTCCCTAGAAACCAGATACTGGGGAAGGCCTAGTGTCCTGAAGCAGAGGCTCCAGTGGGGTGTGCAAACTCTGTGGAATGAAGCGTTATTGAGGCTGGCACCTCCCGATAATCATAACCCCCCAAACCTCTGGCTCAGTCATTCCATTTATCCCACAGACCATAAGAATTAGCCCACTTTCCTACCACTATAAACTGCTTTTTAACGAACAAGTTCTTTCTACCTAGTGGTTTCATAGTCACAAAAGAGTGATTCAATAGGCTGCAGAAAGAACTGGAATGAAATTTATTCTCACTCTGGAGGTTGGCTGATGCGGTTACACATTTTGTGACAGGAACTAGGAGAGAGGCACTGAGGTAAGATACAGAGTAAGAAGGAGAGCTTGAACTATAAGAGAGAAAGGAGATGAAATGGAGGTGGAATGACAGGAGATAGGGAACAGGTAAGAGAAGGATGGAAAAGCAGCTACAGGGTTCCATGCCTTCCTTTTCAAGTATCAGGAGCCACCCTAACCCAGTGATGGGACCACGACAGAGGCATGAAATGGGGTTGGTGATCCCAAAGCAGTTGCATGTGTGGTGGTCCACCTGTCTCCCTCTTCACACTCCCTCTCCCACCCCACACTAAGCAAAAGTACAGAAGAAAATGGTGTTTAAGGCTGTCCGACCATTCGGGCTTCAGTACTTTAGAACCTACCATCACTAAGGCAGTCCATGAAGAACATATGGACAGTAAGTCAGAGTATCACTGTTCCTAGTGCTCAACTAAAACTGCCTTCTGAAAAGTCTTAGTACACAGATAATGCGGTTGTTATACCTGTTCCAACAAAACTACTGTCCAATAGAATCAGTGACTTGCTTCTTTTCCTTGTCTTCTTCCCTTTTTCCGTGGTACTCTCAGGTTCATGGATACACTCCACATTAAACCACAGGGAAATGCTGAAACCTTCAGACAGGTGTGGCTGTCCGAGCAAAGGCAAGTGGACCGGGGCTATGTGCCAAGAGGAAAGCAGCTGCTGGGGAAAACTCTCACTGTCGCCTTCTTGCTTACAACGTGACACTCGTGCTCTTCTCAATAGCCCCATGGCCTTACTGTTGAGAATCCCGGGGCACTTTTGTGATGAAACACCATTGCTTAAATTCGGAGCATACAGTAAAGGGAAGGTTAGATACTGTGAAGGACTCATAGTAATGTCACTTTCAATAATTTTCAGAATACCCAGAAGAAGAATTTCCTAAAGGAAGAGAAAACCAAACAAAACTTTACAGCCATGTTACAAGGTACATAATAATCTTGAAAATCAGGTTATAAACAAAAATACAAACATAAACATATGTATATCAGCATTTATATTAAAATTACTTCCTACCTACTATATCATTAAAATTGTCATTTTTATGTGTTATGATATTGGCTCAAATGGTAAAGCATCTACCTACAATGCAGGAGACCCAGGTTCGATACCTGGGTTGGGAAGATCCTCTGGAGAAGGAAACGGCAACCCACTCCAGCACTCGTGCCTGGAAAATACCATGGATGGAGGAGCATGGTAGGCTACAGTCCATAGGGTCACAAAGAGTCGGACACAACTGAGCAACTTCACTTTCACTTTTCAAAATATGAAAGAGATTTCAGTCTTAAAACACATAATCTCTTGTGGCTAATTTGTTTTAGATTTAGAAGATTTTAAAAAGGTTCAAAACTACAAAGTTCTGAGCTGGTTTTAAGTGTTAGAAATTAAGTACAATGATTGTATCGAGAATCATGTCTACCAAATAAAGGTGTTTATTTCCAAGTACACTAGAGTTACTTCTCTCAATTATTTTTAAAAGGGATAGAACCAGAGACCTTGTAAATTCTTTAGGTTTCTGAATGGTATTTATGGTATGACTGACTCCCTAAAATTGAGTGCTCAGTTACTTTCCACCTTATTTTACATGCCTTTTCCCTAATCAAATAAAATTTTTTCATCTTTTTTAGATTTATTTATAATTACAAGTTTCTGGTTAAACTGAAACACAGAATGTACAAAGGAGATGAGAGGAAACAAGTATTTAATTAAAGGGAAAAGCAATGACTAAGGAGACTAGTAAAAAAAACAAAAAAGATTAACCCAGTACAATGTCCTACTCATTCATAAAACAACATCTAATGTCGAATACTATGATAAATGAACTCAGAAAAATAGAATACAAACATCCCATAAATATATAGTCATTCTCAACTGTCTGTACTAGTGGTTTTTGACCTCGTTCCACAGAGCTCCTTCAGGGTCTATAAGGCTCAAGTAAGGTGGTGAAACAGGCAGGGCTCAGAAACATTCTCCAATCCTACTTCAAAGAAAGTAGCTCCAAGGCTTTCTGTTTTAATGCTTAAGCTTTGAGTCAAGATTTCATTATAAAAATGGGCTTCTCAGCAAAGAAGAGTCTAAAAATCACTAAGTTGCACCAACGGGCAAGTGATTAAGATAAATGAAGAGTAAATAACAGTTTTCTAAAAAAAATTATAACCTTCAAAATGGTTATATTACTCATAATTATCTTTAGTAATTAAAATTATTCAGCATTTCTTAAGCACACAGACTTGGGGTGGAATCAGATAAAGGGATTATGACCCCAATGAGATATCTAGTTTGCCAAAACAGAAGTGAAATAGTTAAAATTGTATAAATAATAAAATAATTGAGAATTTTGTATGGCAAAAACCACTACAATATTGTAAAGTAATTAG
>SJYV01045055.1:100705-160546 GCA_006410875.1 Neotragus pygmaeus | reverse complement strand
GTCATGTATGGATGTTAGAGTTGGACTCTGAAGAAGGCTGAGCGCCGAAGAATTGATGCTTTTGAACTGTGGTGTTGGAGAAGACTCTTGAGAGTCCCTTGGACTGCAAGGAGATCCAACCAGTCCATTCTGAAGGAGATCAACCCTGGGATTTCTTTGGAAGGAATGATGCTAAAGCTCCAGTACTATGGCCACCTCATGCAATAGGTGAGAAAAGACTGGAAAAGACTCTGATGCTGGGAGGGATTGGGGGCAGGAGGAGAAGGGGACGACCGAGGATGAGATGGCTGGATGACATCACTGATTCGATCGATGCGAGTCTGAGTGAACTCCAGGAGTTGGTGATGGACAGGGAGGCCTGGCGTGCTGCGTATCATGGGGTTGCAAAGAGTTGGACACGACTGAGCAACTGAACTGAATTGAACTGAACTGATGCAGATTTAATACATTCCTTTGAGACAACTGGAAAAAAGTACTATCACAAACTTTCTGGTGCCAAAATGCCTAAATCATAGGCTTATATCTCTGTGAAAACAGTAGGTTTGGCTATTGGTTGGATAAATTTTGTATTTTGCCTTTTTTATCAGTGGGATATAAACACTGCCTCACCAAATATTACATTTTGGAAAATTTAACTGTTATGCTCTTTAAAGAAACTGCTATACTCTTTTTAAAAGTTCATATAGGTAAGAAATATATAAATTTTTACCTGGACCAAAATTCTTTAAGATCTAGTGAGCAAACTTACACAAAGGAGGGTATCTATCATTATTAAATCATGTCTGTACTATGATAAAACTGACACTATTATAGCAATATTTTTCAAAAGCACCTGCTTAGGGGGAAAGGGGGAGTGGGAAGTGGAAGAAGGTGGTCAAAATGTGTAAACTTCCAGTTCTAAGATAAACAAGTACTAGGGATGTAACACACAACATGGTGACTATAGTTACTACTGCTGTGCGATATATGGGAAAGGTGTTAAGAGAATAAATACTAAAAGAGTTCCTATCACAAGGAAAAAATGTTTATTTCTTTTCTTTGTATTGTATCTCTACGAGATAGTGAATGTTAACTAAAACTACTGTGGTAATCCTCTCATAATATATGTAAATCAAACCACCTTAAACTTATACGGTAATGTATGTCAATTATTTCTCAACAAAGCTGGAAAAAAGTTTGTTTAACAAACCAAGTAAGTCACATGAATATATACGTATGAGGCTTTCAATCTGTGGCTGTTCCTTTGTTCTTTTCACTCTCTTTATGGTAAAAAAACAAACAAAAAAAACACCTTCTATGGGTCCATCAAATCCCTTTAAGTAGGACATCAGTGATTATTCCAATTCACTCAATTTGAAAGAGACAACAGCCATTGAAGAAAATAGCTACTGCAAACTTAGTGAAGACTAACAGTACTGGCACAGTCATAAGACCAGCAAATAAAAAGATGAAGCCCTCCCAGAAATCTCCTGGCTCTATTCAATCCATACCTTCCATTCTACTCCACTCAAGTTTTCGGCCTGGAAACAAAGGATCACATGCAATGTTATTTCCATCTTAAGGACAAGCTGGGCTGTGGTGAACTAAGAAACCTATGCTGAAGCATTCTTGGATGCCACAAAGAGATGTCTGTATTCTTTGTATTACTTAAATCTTTGTAACAAACTGTTTTCAAAGCTCTCCCTGTCAATGTCCACTGAATAGATCTTTTCTATCAAGGCTTCAATGTAAACACATCTTCAGTGAGGCCTTCTTTGACTACCCGGTCACTATCACATCATCCTGTTTTATTTCTTCATACTGCTTATTTCTGATATTTCTTGTCTTTTCCACTAGAATACATATGAAAGCAGAGACTTCTTCCACCCTGTATTCTTAGATACTCCATCAATATTTGTGATAACAAAAATATATTTCATTGATTTAAACTGCTTAAACTGCTTACAGGGGCTTCCCTCATAGCTCAGTTGGTAAAGAATCCACCTGCAATGCAGGAGACCCCAGCTTGATTCCTGGATTGGGAATATCCACTGGAGAAGGGATAGGCTAGCCACCCTAGTATTCTTGGGCTTCCCTTGTAGCTCAGCTGGTAAAGAATCCACCCACAATGCAGGAGACCTGGGTTCGAGCCCTGGGTTGGGAAGATTCCTCTGGAGAAAGGAAAGGCTACCCACTCCAGTATTCTGGCCTGGAGAACTCCATGGACCGTATAGTCCATGGGTTCACTAAGAGTCAGTCACAACTGAGTGACCTTCACTTTCACTTTCAAACTGCTTACAAGAATGCCAGAATTTGTTGTCAAGATCAAATAAAATAATGATGTAATACACTTTACAAATATAATTCAATAAAAGTTCTAAAGTGATATTATTAAGAACCATTTGCTAGTTAATAATCTGACTCTCAAATGAAGTCAGAAGTACTTCAGTGATATTTTACCATCATCCCAGGATTCACTATACTCAGGATTGCTTTCACTATCTGCTTCATAACCTTCTTCTTCAACCAGAAGTTTAAAACTGCAACATTGAGAATCCTCAGCTTCTTCTGAAAAATCACCAGGCTGGGATGACAGTTCTTCTTCAGACTGATGACTCTATAAGATCAGTATAATTAAATTAAGGCAAAAGTTGCAATGTTTGTTCATTTTTCTTAAATAAGATATTTATTACTCAAAAATCCTTTTGAAGACAGCTTCAGTATTTTAAGAAAAAACATTAGCAACAGATATTAACCATTATACATTATGAAATTTACATGGCATAATTCTCCAGAATCTCTTAGCCAACTTGATTAACACCTCAAAAAATAGGTGTCCTAACAAATTAAACTATAGGTCATTTCAGTTTTACTGAAGAGTAAGTCTAAGAAATTTCATTCTAGTTATGTAAGAGGAGATGACTAAAAACCACAATGAGGTGGAATAATACTTCTTACAACTTAATGCAAATATATACATATTATATTTATATATTTGCTCAAGAAAAGATTTTTTCAAAGGTTTTTATAAAGTGTTTCATAAATTAGATAACTAAAGACATGAAAAATTTTCAAAGAAACTGATTTTAAGATTTCAGAATGCAATTGTCTACATACAAGCATCTCTGAAATCAGAGTTCCAGCATTAACTCCCTGTGCAGTATCATGTGGCATGAAATTTTCCTTTTCTTATAAAAATGTTAATAATATCTTCACTTAAAAAAACACACTTAAAGAAGCTCAGAGTACTTTATCATTGCAACATTTAAAAAAGAAGAATAATTATTTTTAATAGGTAGGTAGATATTTTAATCTACATAGGTATTCTGACATATTAGGTAGGTATTTTAACATTTTCCAGTTAACCAATTGATTCAATAATATGATTATGACATTAATAGTTATTTTAGTAAGTTTTTACATTATATGACAAACAGTAATGTAAACTATTACGGCAGAAGATTATAAAATGCCAATATGTCTAGACCAAGGAATTGAAAAAGAAGTTACACAAAGATAAAGGTAAACAAAGGTAAGAGAAACATGAAAGGAGAGGTAAATTAACTATGTATGTATATATCCATTTCATGGAAAAAATTAAAATAGTTCTTTTAGAAAATGAGGTTAACACGAACAACTAAAAAACTATGACTTCTTTCTATGCAAGGACCAGTCATTTTTATGTTGAATGATTTAAAATTAAAGTGAGAAGAGAGTTCTGTAAATATTAACCATATCACTATAAAATCAAGTAGGACAAAATCAAGAGGACAGCTGACTCATCACTATCCTTGCATTATTACTTAATAAACTATCAGTTATATATGAGACATCAAATAATACTTCCATCTTACTGGAAGCAATTCTCGGTAAATTTCCAGATTAGATGAAGAAAAGCATGTCACACTGCTCTCCTATGTTTTATGAGATGTAAATACAATCCATCCCACAGGATGGAGACAGAACCCATTGAACTCACCTGACCAAATCCTGGCCTGTATGTTCTAACCACATCACAGTGTCACACTCTGAACCCACAGACTTCTGCCTCTGCCAGTCACACCCAAACAATAACAACACAACTGTATGTTACTCATACCTTCTCAGTCATAGCATCATCGTGCTCGAAATCTGCTGAATGATTCCCCAGTGCAACTCGAAGCAGGGCATCAAATAAAGGCTTTGCTAATTCTGTTTCTACCACCTTTGACTTGGAAAGATGATCCCTCATTTCAAGCAATATAGTTTCCACAGACAAGTTCTAAGGTAAAAGCAAAGAAACTAAGAATATCAACATGCTTTAAGGAAAAAGATAAACAGTGAGAAAACAAATGATAAATTAATATTTACATTAAGTAAAAGCTAGTCCATTTATTTGCAGNTTCTAAGGTAAAAGCAAAGAAACTAAGAATATCAACATGCTTTAAGGAAAAAAATAAACAGTGAGAAAACAAATGATAAATTAATATTTACATTAAGTAAAAGCTAGTCCATTTATTTGCAGTTGATATGAAATTAAAATGACTATATAAATATCCAGTGCTTATACAAATATCCTCCTGTTACAATTAAGAATAATTAATATTTTAATTTATCCAATGCTTTACTCATCTTATTTGCTTTTTAATTTGAATGCATCATAAATTAACTGTATCGGGGAAAAAATGATTAGTTGAAGCTCAAGGTTTTCATTAACCATTTCTAGATTTTACTAATTCCTTTTCTTAGTGATTGCTTAAGACTCTAAGAAGCACTTGTATTCTAATTCTTTTCTCTTCCTCCCTTCTTTACACCTCCTATCTGTCCTGGAACAGAACTCTTACTGCTTGTTCTTCTATTAAGGGATGAAGTCATAAGGATGGATAGGAAATTGACTTCTCCCTTAACTCTGTCCAGTGGGAGACACAGATACACACAGACAAGATATGATGGAGTAGGAAAGGGCAACCCACTCCAGTACTGTTGCCTGGAAAATCCCAAGGACAGAGGAGCCTGGTGGGCTATACAGTCCATGGGGTCACAAAGAGTTGGACGTGACTCAAGTGACTTAGCATGCAGGAAGAAAAGAAGGGATCTACCATATTTGAAATTTCCTTAGAAGCAGGGCCTAAAACTAAGCATTCCTTTTTGGCTGAGGTGTGCTCTTAGGGGAAATTTGAAAAGGCATGAGGAAGGTAGAATATGCTGGGGGAAGAATCCAGGCAAAGATGTGGTTTCAGAACAAATGTGTCACCCCAGCCCAATTCCATGGGAAGCTCTGGAGCCTGAACTGCACCACAGAGACTGTCCCCTCTCCCAGAGCCATACCATCAGTCACTGGCTCTCAGCACCCCACACCTTGGGAGATGGGTGCAGATGGGAGTCCTTAGCAGCCAACATCTGCAGCAGATGGGGCACGGGTGGATCAGCTTGGCAAGGGATATGGGCAGGGCACCAAAGAGAACCACACCAAGACTGTCGAGTGTGGACGTTGAAATTCAATAGATGGGGAAGGAAATGGCAACCCACTCCAGTATCCTTGTCTGGAAAATCTCATGACAGAGGAGCCTGTGGGCTGCAGTCCATGCGGTCGCAAAGAGTCGGGCATGACTGAGCGACTAACACTTACTTCAGTTCCGTCGCTCAGTCGTGTCCTACTCTTTACGACCCCATGAATCGCAGCACGCCAGGCATCCCTTTCCATCATCAGCTCCCGGAGTTCATTCAGACTCACGTCCATCGAGTCAGTGATGCCATCCAGCCATCTCAGCCTCTGTCGTCCCCTTCTCCTCCTGCCCCCAATCCCTCCCAGCATCAGAGTCTTTTCCAATGAGTCAACTCTTCGCATGAGGTGGCCAAAGTACTGGAGTTTCAGTTTTAGCATCATTCCTTCTAAAGAAATCCCAGGGTTGATCTCCTTCAGAATGGACTGGTTGGATCTCCTTGCAGTCCAAGGGACTCTCAAGAGTCTTCTTTCTTTCCCATTATTACTCATCTGACATCTGACATTTAATGTGTATTTAATGCCATTTAGGGTTGGTAAATTTTGTCACATGGGTTCTGTATTCCAAGCTAAACGCTAAGCTTCTTGAGGGCAAGAACAGGGTCATGTACTCCTCTGTGTCCACCACAGTACCTGGTACTGTGCTAAGCATACAGGAGCACCTCAAAACTCAGAATCATTGGAAAAACAAAATGACAATAGCATTATATTAGAACTTAAAAAAAAATTTACATTACACAATGGTTAGATGAAAGATAAGTTCTTACCTGATTGGGTAACTCCAACTCCATCTTTTGCTGACAAGCTCTGGTGCCATGAAGACAAATGGCCAAAAGGGCTTCCAAAAGTCGTATGCCCTGAAGTGAGGTTTCGCTTTCTCGACTCATAAAGACTTTTGTTTCCTCTGGAACAGCTTCCACAGCTGGAATTTGTTCCACGTTTATGGAAGAAAGATGCTCTGACTCTAATTTACCTAAATTGTCAGCACTCTTTTTCAGATTACTCAGTTCTGCTGGTGTGAGGTCACTTTTTACAGTCAAAGATAATAAATCTTCTTTCACAGTGATCTCAGGTTGAGAAATTCTGTTTAAATCTTGATTTTCACCCATGTTTCTATCTCCTTCCCTTCTCCCTTGCTCCTCTTCAGGATTTCTGAACAGTTCCTGTATTACCATAAATATTAATTTATGGCATACTTGGAAACCACCGAGCCTATAAAACTGTTTCTGGAAAATGGGACTTAACATGTAGATCCAACGACACATGGACCAAATGTCAGCTGCTTGGTGCATGTGTTTGGGAGAGGGCAGGACGAGGCTCTCGAGAGAGAAACACGGCAGCACGTGTTGCAAAGGCTCGCTCGCTGTACTGTCATAGCCGGAAGTATCCTCTGAATCATTGGCTAATTCTCTGTCAGATTCTGCCTCTTTACTTACACACAAGAACGCCACACAGAGGAAGAGGTTAATTGTGTTGATATGAACATCCTGCACCACAGACTTCCGTTTCTTTGGATAAGCATCTTTGAGCCGGGCATAAAATTTACTAAGACTCTGAGAATCTGAATAAGCTTGCTGGTTATACAAAGTACCAACATTTAAAGATGACAACTCCTTCTGTTCAAGGTCTATCCCGTCAATACCTGGAATTGAAGAATCTTTCTCTTGTTCCCCTAGGCTGATTATCAGAGTTTCAAATGCTTTTAGTGAGTGATTTCGGATACCATCTAAGTAATTTAATTCAATTATTTGGTTTACTCCATTACAACTTAAAAACAAATCTCTTATTACCCTGTGAGAGAAAAAAAGTACAAAAGATTTACATACAGGCACATCATTCATGCACTATTTAAACATGTCATTGCTGCATATACTAAACACTACCTATTTCAACTTTATCAATTATCTGGCTGAAGTCCTTAGTTAGATATGACCAGGATTTCAAGTTGCTTTCTAACTACTTTTACATCCTTCTTCAAACACTGCATATATAATTTCAGTAGCATTTGAAAAGAACAGATTACATGCCTCTCAAGTGAAATGAAGCAATTCAGGGAAGAATATTTTTCCCCAAATGGCAAATTTCTCTATATAAATTCTCCATGCCACAATCACCTCCATATTTGAGATGGACACTCTGAAAGCAGGGAGGCCTTTGCATGTCCATTCATTTGGCTACTTGGTGGTTCACTCAGGACTTTTGTTTATTTTAAATCTGTATGTCATCAAGGAAAAGAACTAAACTACAGATCTGAAGTTTTTCAGCTCTGTCTCAGGTAAAACTCACGAGTCTGGATCACTGGAATCTGAGTAATAATTTTAGCATAAATCAGCTCACAAAGATCCAGGCTGTCCACAAATATGCCATAGAGTTATAAAACTTTCAGATCAAAGACAGTTCTATTTAAACAATGTCAGTATGTCAGGATTTTTTTTTAATGGTTGTGAAAATAATAATCACAGATATGTTATATTTACTGTAAGTTTTAAAAATGGTATATGCATTAATTTCAAAGGCCAACTACCTATCAGAAGCAAGCTTCATTTACAAAATTATTTTTTAAGTATGAGAGTTGACAATCCAAAATCTGCAAAACTCACTGGTGAGATTCTAAGTATCTTAATTTTCTTCATTTTGCTTACCTGTATTTTCCAGTTTTTCTACATACAGGTAATAAATGTAAATATGGTATTCAAAAAATGATAATTCCATTAATTTCACTGTTTTGATAGTTATCATGCACATACACACTTTATGTACTACATATATTTTTTACATAGTAAATAAATGGGTGACATTTTTTATTTTTTGTATGTTACTGATAAAGTATTATAAGAATTTTCTCATGTCCCAATAGATCCTAGCTAACATTATTTTTGGCTAATAATATTACATCCAGTAAATATAATTTAATTAGTTTAACTTTGCCCCTGCTGTTGGGTATCTGCATTTTATCCATTTTTTCTCATATATATATTTAAAACTTTACTTTTTTTTCAGAGAAATTAAAATCAATGGCTCTGTCCTCTTCCCTATAAACACCCCAGGAAAACAAACAAATAAATAAATTTTTAAAAAAAATCTGACATGGGATGGGAACTTTATTTGTTGTTAAACTAAAATTAAATCCTAGGTAAAATAAATAATAAAGATATTCAAACATCTTTGAATATGATTTTTCAACAATGAGAAAAAATATCTACATACATATATAACAAACCTTGATTTAAGCAGGGTAGGCAGAGTTTTTAAATAAATCTGAAGTACTTCCTGGGGCAAACACTGATTATGATGGCTACATATATGAGTCTGAGCTGAAGTAATGCTAAGCTGTTGACAATGATGTGCTAATTCAACTCCTCTTTGCAGCACAGGATTAAATATGCAGTTATACAGTTTCCACTGAACAACAACATTGCCTTTCTGGATCAAACTGCAAATGTGATTTGCAATCTGTACACTCTGTAATCTGTCCTCTTCGAAAACAAAATTCTGATAAGCCTCTAAGGCATCCCATTTCCACAACAAGTCTTCTGATCCACTGCTGGGCAGGATGCCTTGAAATCTGTAGGATGGACTAGATAAACCTGAGGAAGGTTCAGCACTGTAAGAGTTTCCCTGCAGGGTCTCCTCTAATTTGGCGAGTTGATCTGAGTCAACAGTACAGATGTTGCAAGCTGCTTTTTTAATTTTCTGTGGTATCTCAGCTCCTCCTAACTGATCCAAAATGAGTTTGTGAAGAATATTCAGTATATGCTGCTGACAGCTTTTCAGTGCTGGCAATTTAAAAGCATAGAGGAGAGGAACAATCACAGATTTGGGATCCATACAACAGCATATGCCGATGTTCTGAACCCCTGAGAGGATCTGGACACACGTGCTGCTCAAGGAAGCCTGCTGCAGTAAGCGTAAACACTGGTGGGAACACACAGCGATGCAACAGCACCGCTCAGGGTAATACACGTCTCCATCTGCCGTCTCTTCAAATGGGCTCTTGGAAACCTGGTTTTTAAAAGCCGAAACCAACAGACCTGAGAGGTCTCTATGGTGATGCATGAAGTGGGAATATTCGCAACGTCTGTGCCTTTTTCTTGTACACATTGAATGATGCAGCTGCTCTGACTTCACTTTTTTGACAGTGCTCATTATTTTCAGGACATTATTGATGAGGGCTTTCAAATGTCCTGAGGCCTCGGGAGGAACCCCATCTCTTACAACCAGCCATTCCATTTGAAGAACTGCTGTTTCAAATAAATGAAATCCGTGATGCTGAATGAATTCTTGGACCAGGTCCATGGCTTGACTGAAGAAGAACGGCTTTGAAGCTGCACTTTGAAGACAACAGATCAGGATCTGCAGAACTCCCTCCAGCAGCTCAGGTAAAAGCAGCACTCTGTGATGATACTTGGAAAACACAAAATCTTCCCGACCCTCCTGTAGTGTTTTCTTCTGTCTTGGGGGAAAAGGGTCAGGTTGCTTTTCTAGGCAAGTTCTAATTTTTAAAGCTGCTCTAAGCAATTCTGTTAAATTTTTTCTGAGATTTTCTGGCACCACCTCTGCTGTACTAATATCTACTGACATCAGATGCAGTACTGTTCGGAAAAGCATGCGTTGAATCAAAGCCACTGGTTCTTCAGTCCAACCTGCAGAAACCATCTGACCCTCCAAATTGTCACTGAGATTACAGCAGTCCCCCAAACCTGCTAGGAATTCAGTCAGTGTGGGCACTACACTGGCTGTGAGAGCAGAATTATGATTCAAGGTAATGTCAAACTTACAAACTTTCTCTAATAAAGATAACAAAACATGACATAAGTCAAATGGAGAATTGTTCATGTGACTGATGGTAGACAAGGCAGCTGGCTCACTTAAAATGTCAGTGTTTGACTCCTCTCTTGGAATCATTTCTCTGGAATTTTCCAAAGCCATGGTGTCAGGAGGAGTCTGCTCTTTGGTTGATAAGTGGTTAAGCTTAGCTGTAAGGTGGTCTTCTTTAGGACACTGTTTTACAAAATGCTGCAGCACATGGGACCTTCTGTATTTAGTCATTACTATACTTTTGTCATCTGAATTGGCTTCTGAATCTGAGGTGGAGAGCTGTGTCTTTCTTGCATCCCTTACAGAATAACGATGGGTAGTTTTACGTTGCCGCCTGCTTTTTCTAAAAACATTTACTTTTGCAGAAACCTGACCAGCTGGAGCACTTCCTTCTAAATATAATTTTTCCTGAGTAGATCTTTGAGAACTTGAGTTCTTTTCTTTGGTCAGGATTATACCAGCTGAGAATGGTAGATTAAAGTCTGACAAAATGAAGAAAGAAAATTTAGAATAACTTAACATGTTTTAAAACTCAATATGCATAGGTGATTATCGTCTTACTTCTTTACTTTAGGAGTTTGTCCTCAGTATATTTTTATTATGGGGTTGACTTCCTTTAGCCTTTTGGTATGTCTCTACTCCCCTTCCTCCCCACATCACTTCATTTCCTTATCCTGCTCATATTAAATACCAAGTGGCCCTGAATCAAAGAACACAAATTGATTTTGAAAACAGGGAAAACAGAGTTAGGAAAGCAATGCTGGTATTTAGCATTACTATTCTTACCACTTTACAAATCTCCTCTAATAACACCATTAATTAAGACACAGAGGTATACTGTATCCTCAAAACAGTATTTAGTTTATAGCTCTGATATAACTTAGGAACCTTAAGATCTCCCCAAATTATTTCAAAATCATACAATAGATACAAATGTTTTCCAAGACATGGGTTAAAAGAGTTATTCATTCACAGTATTTACTGCATGTGCTATGCTATGTACTGCTTGGTACAGGTGTAGATACTGCTGTTTCACCCTCAGTGCCTAGAACCTAGGGCTGCTGTGTGGTCATCACTCAAGACCTGTATCTTAGAGAAAAGAATAAATTTTCCATACTAATTAAAAAGATAATGACACTGGGCTTTTTCCTTTGCAATAATACAAAAGGTACAGTTATAATTTAGAATGAATAAATAAAAATCTAAATAAAAGACTTGTGCTTTAAGGGAGACAGGATTAAAAGGAGTCTGACAAATTCCATATATGCAACAGATGAAGGCAATGAAGACAATTTCACCAAAAGAACACAAATTAGAGTTCTTAAGTGATTAACAATTTGTGAGCTCTATAAATTCAGAAGAAAATAAGAGCAGAGTCAGTGATTCAACAAAATAAGCAGGATAATATTATTACAAGACCTTAGATAAATCCCTTAAAAGAGTGCTCCATATCAAAAATACATTAAAAATGCATATATGGCATTAAATTCAAGAGATTTTTTTTTTCAACCTGAGAAATCCTTAAACATTTCACAATATGAATATTCCAGAAATGGTCAAGGGGGAAAACTGTTAATCCTCTACTGAAACATTTAAACTAAGTTTCATGTACTTAATATGATATACATATATTTTTCTGAATCAGAAATTAAAAATACGTTGACCTTAAGTGTAATAATCCTGTCTAGTCCTAACACAAATCATGACTTCAAATTTATCCTTTAAAAGCAACATTAGAAAACCTAAACTGCAAACATCATTGATAGAGTACTGGTAATGAAAAGCAGGCTTTAAAATAAGCAGAGAATCTTTAATTTCTTCAAACTTTTCACACTCCATTTTTAAATGTTAGGCTCACATACGGATTTACTCTTTTTGCTAAGTGTTCTGCTTCTTCATCTATTTTCTAATCATCATTATGTTCAAGGAATTCTCTATCATTTTTATATTATTAGAAGAAATAAAAATGCATTTGCCTAAAGAATTTTTCATATTAAATATCACACTAATATATACTGCTTTGATCTTGAGCTGCTATCAACCATCACAGCAGAAGTAACCTTTCAATGCAGGTTTTTCCCCAGTAGAATTTTGATAAAACAAGTGATATGACAAAGAAAAGAAAATACCTGTTGCCTTTTCTTCTTGAACAGGTATCTTCCATACCAGTGGAAGGAGTGACAGAAGAAGGGTAAGGAGTTCTTCTCTGCATGTCAATGCCTGTATTAGAAATAAAAGAATCCTTCACGCTCTGAGGTCATGAAACACAGTTATTCCTAATACCTTAACTTTAAGTTGAAAAAAAAAATCCCATTTCTTGAGGAGGAAGAATCAAATTAACCTATCTTAAATCCAATTAAAGATGTGATACTTTGCAATTTATAAACCTTCCCAAGGATAGAAGAGTATAAGAGTATTTGACGGTATTTAGCACATTCTTGCTGCTTTTTCCAAAAGCAGCTGTTATTACCACCATGCACATTTTAAGAATTCCTCACCTACAAAAAGATAAATTTGCTAGGTGCAAATGAAAAGTTAAGCCCTATTAATTAGCAAACCAGTAACAAAAATTACTAGAAAAACAAAAAGGCTTCATGCAGTTAAATTTAAAACTCAGAAAACACAACTTTCAAAAAGAGAAATGGACATTATTAATACAATGGTATATGTAAAGAGAGACAGACTTATTAGTGAAGGTCATCCGATAAATATTTATTGACTGCACACTAGGTCCATCCATAGCATTTACTGTCTTACCCTTTCTGGAGGATATGGTCCAAGCCTTGGAGAAGGTCCCCTCATTTGGTCCATAGAACACATACGCACAAAACAGTTAAAGAACAGAAGGCACGCAGCATGTGTACATACCCAGGTGTGGCGCAGGCATTCAGTTTAGGAGTTCAGAAAAAGGAGAAATCATTGTCAGAGGTGTGGAAGTGCTACACCTGGGAAACTTGGGACATGGGTGGTCAAGGAATTAAGGACAAATCAAGTGTAAATTCCTCGTGTCAGTCTGTGGGGAGGGGGTGAGAGTGGGTCAGGGTGACATAATCAGATTTGCCACTATATAGACAACAGAACTGGTGGGAAGGGGAAGGAACCAATCAGTGTTAGAGGCAAGGAATGGTAATGCAGACGAGTGACAATAATTACCTGAAGCCTCAGACAGTAAAATTGAAAAGGAAGAGACATATTTGAGAAATCGTAAAGGAGAAATGAAATGACTTGCAGCTGATTATCTATGGGGCATATGCATATGGGAGGGTGGAAAAAAAGATCCAAAAGAACTTGAAAGTTTCTGATTTAGGCCACTAGGTAATGAGTGATAACACAGTCATCAAGACAGGACATTTAGCAGTGGTGTTAGGTTGGGGAAAAGATAATGGATTCACTTTTTAGATATACAAANCTCATTGGAAAAGACCCTGATGCTGGGAAAGATTGAAGGCGGGAAGAGAAGGGGACGACAAAGGATGAGATGGTTGGATGACATTATAGACTCAATGGACACGAGTTTGAGTAAACTCTGGGAGTTGGTGATGGACAGGGAGGCCTGACGTGCTGTGGATCATGGGATTGCAAAGATTCAAACAGGACTGAGTGACTGTACTGAACTGAACCGATTATCCAGCTTCTGGTCAGAAGTCTGGGGCTTGCCAGGGAGACTGAAAGGAAATCAGTGTGGGTAGAATTCCTAATTCTGGATTTAGAAGGTGACTCTTTTAGAAACTGGGGAAAGGAAATGTCAACCCACTCCAGTATGCTTGCCTGAAGAATCCCATGGACAGAGTCTGGCAGGCTGCAGCCCACTGGGTCGCAGAGAGTTGGACATGACTGAAACGACTGCACTCTTTAGACCCTGGGCTGAAGTTGCTTCTTTGTCATCAGTGGGAAAGAGGAAGCTTGCTGGGCAGGCCCAATCCTTTTCTTCCATTTGAGGTGGTTCGTGGTTTGAGGAAGAGTGTAAGGGAATCATTTGCTCCTTAAAAAAAAAAAAATCAAAGAATTGGGGTTGGTACCCATTGACAGAGCTGGAGGTGGCAGACTGGGGTTCCTTAAAGCAGTAAGTCTCCTGTACAAGACGGGACATGATTATTTCCATGCCTGTCCCTTTACAGAGGAGCCTGGTAGGCTACGGTCCACAGGTCACAAAGAGACATGACTGAGCAGCTAACACTACCCTGGGCTTTCCTCCCCCACTGCCCCCTCCCGCCTGCCGCTCTCATCTCTCTGGTTAGACGTGTGGTGGACAGTCTCTGCCCTCAGTCCCTCTGGAGGGGGTCATCACACAGCTGACAGGTGCTCCAGCCACGCAGCAGCTGTGATGCCTCTTCTCCCTCTGCCCACGTGGCAGCTGTGTCCAGGGCTGTGCCTGATTTCAGTGTTTCTCCCCTCTGATTAGCACTGTCCCCCTACTTTCTTGAATGTGCCGAGAGCTCTGTGATATTTGTGGCAGTGGGGACTATCCACGTCAGCCCACTGTCTCCTTTGTCCACTCTAAAGGGGTAGTTAGGTATATAAGCCCTGTGCTTTCTTAAAGGTAAAGAGCCCACTTTCTGTGGCCCTTGGCAGGAGAAGGCTTTGGAGTGAAGATGGACATAGGGTTTGGCTCCAAGCTTCACCCAGGTCTTCACTTTGGGTCGGCACATGCCAGGATGGCCGTGGAGTGGCTTAAACTTCCAGCAGCTGTGGCGTTTTCTCGCTTCTCAGATGCTGTTGTTAGTTTCATCCTATAGATTTCTGTTCCTGGACTGGGTGGAAGGAAGGTTTTTGTCCTCCGGGGTTTGGACAGCCCTAGATGCTGGTCTCTGAGTGAGTCTAGCTCTCATTAGACATCCCAAAGATAACCTGGCTTTTGAAATCCATTTTAAAATGATTTTGAGGAAATGCTTGAATATTACTAATCCTTTGCTTTACTGGGGGCTGGGCTTTCCCCGCTGTACGTCTGACCCCAGGACTTCTGGTAGGCTTGACCTTTCCGCCTTTGTAGCGGATCCTTCTCTTCCTTTCTCTGGGTTCTGGCTATCTCCTCTTCCTCCACCGGAGTAATGGATCTCTGTCCTGAAATCCTCTTTATCATTGCGCCTAAGAAGGCTTGGACCGAAGGAGTGCCCTGATACGCTGGCATTCTCAAGATGAGCACACACAGCAAATGCCCTGCATGTTGTTGGTCTGGTTCAGTGGCTAAGCGGCATCCGACTCTGTGACCCCCACGGACTGCAGCTTGCCAGGATCCCTGTCCTTCACTTTCTCGGGGAATTTGCTCAAACTCATGTCAGTTGTGATGTGATGCCATCGAACCATCTCATCCTCTGTGTCTGCTTCTCCTCCTTCTGCCAATCTTTCCCAGTATCAGAGTCTTTTCCAATGACTTGGCTCTTGCTGCCTGCGTCCTGCTAAAATGTACTGTGTGGAAGACTTTTGTTTTTAATGGGTGGGCCATGCCCTCCTGCCTAAACCAGCCTATTGCTCCTGCTGGAAAACTCTTCCTGTCTCCTTTTCTTGCCCTTCAAGTCCCAGCCAATCCCAGTGAACATTCTGGGACCTTTCCAGCTGGCCTTCCTCTAAATTCCTGCTGTATTTACTCAGTTTAGTGCTTGATTATGTATTGCTCTGTATACAGATATCACCAAGAATATAAGCGCCTTGAGTGTAAAGATCTGGTCTTTAGAAATTTCTTAAGCCCCAGAGCAATATGAACTAAACTGATAATAGTGGGCCTCCTAAATACTTTGAGTTCCAATTAATTGAGATGACTGAGTCTTAATTGTTTTTATCACTGAGCGGAATCTAACTGCCCACCTGAGAAATCTTCGAGAACAGCTGGAGAGTGTGCTTAGCCTAGCAGAGCCTTCTCCCGCTAGAGCCTGGAGAGAGGCAGAGCTTCCTTCACAGAGTGCACTGTTGCTCAGGCGTGTCTGACTCTGCAACACCAGGCTTCTGTGTCCTTCACCAACTCCAGGGCCTGCTCACACTCATGTCCACTGAGTCGGTGATGCCGTCCAACCATCTCATCCTCTGTCGTCCCTTCTCCTCCTACCTTCAATCTTTCCCAGCATCAGGGTCTTTTCCAATGAGTCAGCTCTTCGCATTAGGTGGCCAAAGTATTGAAGTTTCAGCTTCAACATCAGTCCGTCCAGTGAACACCCAGGGCTGATCTCNTGAACAAGGAGGCCTGGCGTGCTGCAATTCATGGGGTCGCAAAGAGTCGGACACGACTGAGCGACTGAACTGAACTGAACTGAAGTTTGAGATGTCTGTTGGATCTCCAAATGGACTCAGATTTTCAGTAAACAGCTGAATATACATGACTGGAACTTAAGAAAAAGATGTAAAGTAAATAATTGGGGTGTCATCTGAGCAGAAGTCAAGGACATGGGTGAAATTTCCTAGAAGAGTATGCAGGAGGAAAGGGGCAGAATTCCCAGAATGGAGTTCTGGAGAACAACACTGAAAGAACTGCAGATGGCGGTGCTGAAGAGCAGCCTACAAAGGAGCCTAAGACGCTACCTCTCTCCAAAGAGAAGCAGAACAAGAAATATCAAGGGAAGGGAGCAGTTCAGAAAAGAGAGAAAAGTTAACCAGGTCAAGAGTTGTTGATCTTTAATTGTGTAAGATGATGGTAGGAAAGCACTTAGCAAGTACAGACAGGGTCACTGGTGACCTTAACAAACACAGATTTGATGGAGTGATGAGGGTGCAAATGAGGTTACAAATAGGGTGAAGAGTCAAAGGGAATGAGAAAGTAGAGACAGGATTCAGATGATTACTTTGTAGCATCCTAGTTATGAAAAGGCTTAAAATTCTGCAAAAGCAAAATCTAAATCCCTTCTCAGGCCTGGAAGACCCTTCATGACATGATTCCTACTGACTCGTCCAGTTTTAACTCTTACCACCACAGCCAACGCCTACCTACATGTACTATTAAGGTTTCCTGAACATCAGTGGTCCTTCAAATGTCTTCCTCACATGCACTGCCCTTACAATTCTCTCACCATCCTTCCATCTGCCAAGTACCAACTCATCCTTCAGGTCTTAGTTCCTCTGTGGAAGACTTCTCTAATCGCTCCTAGGTCAAGTAAGGTTTCATGCTCCTGATTTAGTATAGCAACTAATTTGCTGAATGGTTAATGTTCAAATGCCCATTTTCCTCTTTCATTCATTCAACAAATATTTACTGAGCCTCTACCATGTGCCAGGCATTCTGGATGTAGTAGTGAACAAGGAAGACAACACTCGCATCCTTAGAAAGCTGACACTCTAGCAGGTGAGTCAGAAAACAATGGTGACAGGTAAGAAACTTTCAGACTGAATGCTGTGATATGGAGACAATTAAATAAGATGGAAAGAGGAACATTTAAATAGGCTAGTCAGGATGGACCACTTGAGCAGATGCTTAACCGATGAGAAGGAAGAATCCATGCAAAGACATGGAGGAAAAGAGCTCATAGGAAAGATACGAAGGGTGGGAATGGATTTGACTTTTTCATAGAATGGCAGGCAGGAGTGTGGCTGGAGCACAGCAGGGGGGCGGACACAGAGAAGGCTGCAGGTCAGCCAGGTGGACAGAGCCCAACACAAGGCGGCTTTGGGGAGGGGGGTCACATGAAGGGGCTTGGATTTATCTCTAAATATGATGGGAGATTTTTCCAAATATACTTTGCAGGCCTCTCTCAGAGCATGAATTCCAGGGCTCAGGCCCTAGTCCTTAGCAATCACCTCCCTTTTTCCCACTCAATGCCTAGTACACAGCTGGATGTTCATAAACATTACCTGTCTGAATGATTTTGAATTTTGGATGCAAAGTAAAAATTGTATCAAAGGACCCCATTTCTATGTGCTTTACTTCAGAATCAGCAGATGTCTAGATAACAACTATATGCAGAGCTTGTACTATGTACCTATCTCAACATTTTTTAAGATGCCAGCAAAAGATACATTCAGTTCAGTTCAATTCATTGGCTCAGTTGTGTCCGACTCTTTGCAACCCCATGAATCGCAGCACGCCAGGTCTCCCTGTTCATTACCATCTCTCGGAGTTCACTCAGACTCATGNGAAGGGAGCAGTTCAGAAAAGAGAGAAAAGTTAACCAGGTCAAGAGTTGTTGATCTTTAATTGTGTAAGATGATGGTAGGAAAGCACTTAGCAAGTACAGACAGGGTCACTGGTGACCTTAACAAACACAGATTTGATGGAGTGATGAGGGTGCAAATGAGGTTACAAATAGGGTGAAGAGTCAAAGGGAATGAGAAAGTAGAGACAGGATTCAGATGATTACTTTGTAGCATCCTAGTTATGAAAAGGCTTAAAATTCTGCAAAAGCAAAATCTAAATCCCTTCTCAGGCCTGGAAGACCCTTCATGACATGATTCCTACTGACTCGTCCAGTTTTAACTCTTACCACCACAGCCAACGCCTACCTACATGTACTATTAAGGTTTCCTGAACATCAGTGGTCCTTCAAATGTCTTCCTCACATGCACTGCCCTTACAATTCTCTCACCATCCTTCCATCTGCCAAGTACCAACTCATCCTTCAGGTCTTAGTTCCTCTGTGGAAGACTTCTCTAATCGCTCCTAGGTCAAGTAAGGTTTCATGCTCCTGATTTAGTATAGCAACTAATTTGCTGAATGGTTAATGTTCAAATGCCCATTTTCCTCTTTCATTCATTCAACAAATATTTACTGAGCCTCTACCATGTGCCAGGCATTCTGGATGTAGTAGTGAACAAGGAAGACAACACTCGCATCCTTAGAAAGCTGACACTCTAGCAGGTGAGTCAGAAAACAATGGTGACAGGTAAGAAACTTTCAGACTGAATGCTGTGATATGGAGACAATTAAATAAGATGGAAAGAGGAACATTTAAATAGGCTAGTCAGGATGGACCACTTGAGCAGATGCTTAACCGATGAGAAGGAAGAATCCATGCAAAGACATGGAGGAAAAGAGCTCATAGGAAAGATACGAAGGGTGGGAATGGATTTGACTTTTTCATAGAATGGCAGGCAGGAGTGTGGCTGGAGCACAGCAGGGGGGCGGACACAGAGAAGGCTGCAGGTCAGCCAGGTGGACAGAGCCCAACACAAGGCGGCTTTGGGGAGGGGGGTCACATGAAGGGGCTTGGATTTATCTCTAAATATGATGGGAGATTTTTCCAAATATACTTTGCAGGCCTCTCTCAGAGCATGAATTCCAGGGCTCAGGCCCTAGTCCTTAGCAATCACCTCCCTTTTTCCCACTCAATGCCTAGTACACAGCTGGATGTTCATAAACATTACCTGTCTGAATGATTTTGAATTTTGGATGCAAAGTAAAAATTGTATCAAAGGACCCCATTTCTATGTGCTTTACTTCAGAATCAGCAGATGTCTAGATAACAACTATATGCAGAGCTTGTACTATGTACCTATCTCAACATTTTTTAAGATGCCAGCAAAAGATACATTCAGTTCAGTTCAATTCATTGGCTCAGTTGTGTCCGACTCTTTGCAACCCCATGAATCGCAGCACGCCAGGTCTCCCTGTTCATTACCATCTCTCGGAGTTCACTCAGACTCATGTCCATCGAGTCCGTGATGCCATCCAGCCATCTCATCCTCTGTCGTCCCCTTCTCCTCCTGCCCCCAAACCCTCCCAGCATCAAAGTCTTTTCCAATGAATCAACTCTTCGCATGAGGTGGCCAAAGTACTGGAGTTTCAGCTTTAGCATCATTCATTCCAAAGAAATCCCAGGGTTGATCTCCTTTATCTCGCAAAAAAAAGTAAATCAATTTTGGACAGGTACATTCCTGCCTAGTCCCTCTAAGTTGAATATTTATCTTTAGTAGAGGAACTAATAACATTCTAAGAGAGCTTGCCAAAACCTCAAGGGTGTGTGAAGAAGTGCTATACACAGGCTGCCCTTGTAATTCAGCACATCTTCCTGCACAGTACACTGGCAAATCACTGTTTTGTGACTGGCACTCCTGCCCCTGGCTTCTGAGACATGTGGCCTGGAACTTCTCTATTTCCTTCCCACTTAGCTCAAGGCTCAGTATGCCAAATTAGGCAATATATGACCCAAACAGAGCCATTCCCTGGCTATTCCTAAACTATCCAATCTACAGAAATCACATTACTCCTCATCTAATACTTACAATTTTCTGTTCTCCCCTCTGCTTGGAAAATGACCGTGTCACACATTTTTAAATTCCCCATTGCAATAACAAACAGTGAGATCACTCTCATCCAGGTGGTAAGAATCATGCTCATGCTCCATATGTACCAGGTGGCAGGCACTGTCTCTTTCACAATTCTTTTGTTTTGATTGTATTTTATATTAATTGCCTATCCTAACCATCCAAAAGTAGTGATGGCAGGATGGAAGAGGAAGGGCAATTTTATTGGGAGGAAAAGCTGAGATCCCAAATCAGAGGCAATGTTTAGGAAGCTGCAGGCATATGGGCACCAAATCAGTGGGGTTCAAGGATCTCAGGATGACATGTTAAGGAATTTGGACTGAAGTTATTTTAATTTATATTAATGGCATTACTTTTAATTTTAACATGCTGAATTTAATGTTCCAGACATAGCAGAAATATACGTGTTATTTAAGTACTTCATTTCTTCTATCACAATTTTATAATTATTTCTTAAATGTGTATTTATACACACATATGTGAACATTTCTTCATTACTACTGTAAACAGAATCTTTTTAAAATGTTCTAGTTGTATAGCTCTAGCTAAAGGAAACAATATGTTTGTCTTATATTCCATAATTCTGTTGAACAGTTTTCTGGATGATCTTTTGGATTGTTCTGTACACATCAGTTTAAAAATTAACTTTGATTTCTCCATCTTTCTTACTTTTAGCTGTCACTACTTTCATATTTCACTTTATTATTGTATGTTTTTAAAACATGATATCAAACAGAATAGTAATAAAGTTATTCTTATGCTGGTTCTATTGCAGAGCTTATAAAAAATTATTTTGATTTTTTCATGCAAACAGCTCATACAACTCAATAACAACGAAAAACACCCAGTTGAAAAGTGGAAGAAGACCTAAACAGACATTTTTCCAGAGAAGATATACAGATGGCCAGTAGGCACATGAAAAGATGTTCATCATCATTAATTATCAGAGAATTGCAAATCAAAACTACAATGACATACCACCTCACACTGGTTAGAATGGCCATGATTTTAAAAGTCTACAAATAAATGCTAGCAAGAATGTAGAGAGAATGCTCCTACACTGTTGGTGGGAGTGTAAATTGGTGCAGCCACTATGCAAAACACTACAGAGGTTCCTCCAAAACCCTAAAAATAGAGTTGCCATGTGATCTAGCAATCCCACTCCTGGGCATATTCCCAGACAAAACTATAATTCAAAAAGATATGTGTGCTCCTATGTTCATATGAGCACTATTCACAATAGCCAAGACATGGAAACAACCTAAATGTCTACTGACAGATGAATGGATATAGACCATGTGGTACATACATAAAATGGGATACTACTCTGCCAAAAAAAGAGAAGGAATGCCATTTGTAGCAACATGGATGGACTGAGAGATTATCATACTAAGTGAAGACAGACAGATAAAGACAAACACCATATAATAATCACTTCCATGGAGAATCTAAAATAGGACACGGATGAACCTACAGAACATAAACAGACCCACAGACATAGAGAACAGATTTGTGGTTGCCAAGGAGGTTGGGGGGATGAGGAAGGGATAGATTGGGAGTTTGGGATTAGCAGATTAAAACTTATTATACATAGAATGGATAAACAACAAGGTTCTAGTGTATAGCACAGGGAACTATATTCAATATCTTATGATAAGCCAAAGTGGGAAAGAATATGAAAAAGAATATTCACTGAATCACTTTGCTGTACAGCAGAAATTAGCACAACATTGTAAATGAACTATGTGAAACTTGCTCAGTCCTGTCCAACTCTTTGCTACTCTATGTTGAAAGTAGTAAAGACTTTTTGCTACTAGTAATACTGTACTAGTAGGCAGGTTCCTCTGTCCATGGGATTCTCCAGGCAAGAATACTGGAGTGGGTTGCCATTCCCTTCTCCAGGGGATCTTCCTGACCCAGGGATTGAACCCAGGTCTCCTGCATTGCAGGCAGGCTCTTTACCATCTGAGCCACCAGGGAAGTCTTACTATACCTTAATAAAAATAAATATAATTTTTTTCCCTTTTTTCTACTCTTTTTAGATGAAACTCTCTATTCTTAATCTATTTTTGGAGTTTTTGTCAAGAATAGATGAATTCTGTTAAATGTTTTTGATGTCTCAGGATAATTACATGTACTGTTTTCCCTACTGATGTCAAATACTGTGCTTTGAAAAAAAAAAATAGTTTTTCCTGATTTAGACCAGAAGTTGCAAACTTCTTTTGTAAAGGGCCAGAATGTAAACATTTTAGGTTTTGTGAGTCATATATGGCCTGTGTCCCATATTTTTGTTTAACAGTGCTTTAAAAATGCCAAAACTCTTCTTAGCTTGTGTGCTGCCCACAAACAGATCAATGGCAACAGGATTTCACCTATAGGCTATAGTCTGCCCAACCAGCTCCCAATTCCCTCTCCTCCTCTCCTCCCATCAAAAATGGGTTATTAAGTGGCTATAATACTAAGAGTATATGTCAAAACCCCAGAAAGACTTAAGGTGGTACCTAATAGGCCCAGAGATTGCATTCATCTCACACGCTAGTAAAGTAATGCTCAAAATTCTCCAAGCCAGGCTTCAGCAATACGTGAACCTTGAACTTCCAGATGTTCAAGCTGGTCTTAGAAAAGGCAGAGGAACCAGAGCTAAAATTGCCAACATCTGTTGGATCATGGAAAAAGCAAGAGAGTTCCAGAAAAACATCTATTTCTGCTTTATTGACTATGCCAAAGTCTTTGACTGTGTGGATCACAATAAACTGGAAAATTCTGAAAGAGATGGGAATACGAGACCACCTGACCTGCCTCTTGAGAAACCGGTATGCAGGTCAGGAAGCAACAGTTAGAACTGGACACGGAACAACAGACTGGTTACAAATAGGAAAAGGAGTACGTCAAGTCTGTATATTGTCACCCTGCTAATTTAGCTTCTATGCAGAGTACATCATGAGAAACGCTGGGCTGGAGGAAGCACAAACTGGAATCAAACTTGCCAGGAGAAATATCAATAACCTCAGATATGCAGATGACACCACTCTTACGTAGAAAGTGAACAAGAACTAAAGAGCCTCTTGAAAGTGAAAGAGAAGAGTGAAAAAGTTGGCTTAAAGCTCAACATTCAGAAAACGAAGATCATGGCATCTGGTCCCATCACGTCATGGCAAATAAATGGGGAAACAGTGGAAACAGTGACTGACTTTATTTTTTCTGGGCTCCATTTTTGGGGGGGGGACATTCTAAGTCGCTTCAGTCATGTCCAACTCTTTGCAACCCTATGGACTGTAGCCCATCAGNGGTCCCATCACGTCATGGCAAATAAATGGGGAAACAGTGGAAACAGTGGCTGACTTTATTTTGGGGGGCTCCAAAATCACTGCAGATGGTGATTGTAGCCATGAAATTAAAAGACACTTACTCCTTGGAAGGAAAGTTATGACCAACCTAGACAGCACATTCAAAAGCAGAGATGTTACTTTATCAACAAAGGTCCGTCTAGTCAAGGTTATGGTTTGTCCAGTGGTCATGTATGGATGTGAGAGTTGGACTGTGAAGAAAGCTGAGTGCCGAAGAATTGATGCTTTTGAACTGTGGTGTTGGAGAAGACTCTTGAGAGTCCCTTGGACTGCAAGGAGACCCAACAAGTCCATCCTAAAGGAGATCAGTCCTGGGTGTTCATTGGAAGGACTGATGTTGAAGCTGAAACTCCAATTCTTTGGCCACCTGATGTGATGAGCTAACTCATTTGAAAAGACCCTGATGCTGGGAAAGACTGAGGGCAGGAGGAGAAGGGGACAACAGAGGATGAGATGGTTGGATGGCATCACCGACTCAAAAGACATGGGTTTGGGTAGACTCTGGGAGTTGGTGATGGACAGGAAGGCTGGCGTGCTGTGGTTCATGGGGTTGCAGAGTCAGACACGACTGAGTGACTGAACTGAACTGACTGAGTAGGCCCTGTTAGCCAGACAAAAGTAGAGTATTACTAAAAATTTTGAAGGTGTTTTTCCACAAAAGCCTTACAGGCTCAAAGTAGAGATCTGTCTGAAAAACAGAAAAAGGTGTTAGAACACCTGCCTAGCTGGATTTCACTGGATGAGTGACTGCGAGTGCCTCCTCTCACTCTCCCTTGTTGAATACAAGTATGTATTGTGGTTAACCTGTTCCTATCTCATCACTGTGTACAGGGTGTGTGGGGGTAGATAATTTGTCTTTTTAGTTCACGAATCTCTCAATCAAGAAGAGCTGCTACTAAAGTCCTGCACCAGGAAGCCTAGAGTGCATACAGAACTGATGCATATCATGAGCTTGTGGACTTCCGATTGGATGCCATGAGGGAACATTACTTTGAGAGTCCTGGAAGGGAGTATGGGAGAGATGCTAATAATCATGGCCAGAGAGAAAACACTATGGTAGATAAAACATTGCCACAAGTGATTTCCTCCCATCAAGTGCTAGAGTCTGTGTTCTCATCTTTTAAATCTGTGCTGGCCAAGTGACTTGCTTTGATCAACAGAATGTGGCAGAAGTGAGATTATATGACTTTCTTCAGCCTCCCCCTCAGCCTCTTGGAATGCTTCCACCCATGGAAAGAAGCTGAGACTAGCCTTCTGAAAGATGAGAGGCGACATGGATAAGAAATGAGGCAGCTGGCCAACAGTCCCATCCAGCAGCCCTCAGTCTTCTGCCAGCCAACTGCACATTCAGATGTAATCCCTGCTGACACCATAAGGAGCAGAGGTGGTGATCCCAGCTGAGCCTGTCTGAACTGCCAACCTCACAGAATCGTTAGCAAATAAATCATTTTTTAATGCCGCCAAGTTTTTGAATTGTGGTTTGTTACACAGCAATCAACTGATATACTCACTGCTCCTGTCTACTAGCCCAGGTGTAAAGCAGATAATGCAATGGATTATCTACTGCTGTCCAGTGGCTACCATTTCCACTGTGATCACACTCCTACTCCTCCAAGAAGTAGGAATGTCAGCATCTGCTATGCTCCCTCATCCCTGTTAGACCAATCATACACAGATAAATTCTGGCATATGCGTAAACAGAATCTGCAGAACTAGATGTAGTAATTTAAAATTCATTCATTGTTATTACCTTTACTAAATTGAAAAATGTGCATTATTCTCCAACAGAAACAATTCTTGCTAATCATATTACCAGTGACTGACTTGTCAAATCTGAAGAATACTTTTCACTGCTTATTCTCTTACTTA
This sequence comes from Neotragus pygmaeus, assembly GCA_006410875.1. Taxonomy (NCBI): domain Eukaryota; kingdom Metazoa; phylum Chordata; class Mammalia; order Artiodactyla; family Bovidae; genus Neotragus; species Neotragus pygmaeus. Next base: position 134,869 of record SJYV01045055.1, on the reverse strand, counting down.
AAAACCTCCCTAATATTTTCAGAATAAAATTAAGATTCCTTACTATGGTAGACTGACTGACTATGGTAGAGCCAACTCTTTGAGAAAGACCCTGATGATGGAAAAGATTGAAGGCAAAATGAGAAGGGGGCGGCAGAGGATGAGATGGTTAGACAGCATCACCCACTCAATAGACGTGAGTTGGAGCAAACTCAGGGAGATAGGGAAGGACAGGGAAGCCTGGCATGGTGCAGTCCACGGGGTCACAAAGAGTCACACATGACTGAGCGACTGAACAACAAAACTACAGTAGACAAGGTTTGCCATCAGTGTCAAATCAAAATCAATTGCTATCAGTATCAAAATCAAAATAATTGTTATTTTTTTAGGCAGGGCAATTTTCAAGTTTACAAGTTTTCAAAAAACTTGTAAAGATCTCAGGATAAACGTTCAGTCTGTTATCTTTAATCATTAGAAAGATTATATTTTTGCTATTTAAACATTTTTTCCCTAAGAACAAACAGATTAACATTTCTGTATATGATAAACTATGACCAAATTGGGTTTTTAGAAACCATCAATGTAATCCACCTACATTAACAGAAAAAAATAATATGATAGTGTCAATAGGCACAGAAAAGGTATTTGACAAAATCCAACATTCATTCAGGATACAAAAACACAGGCAGGCTGTCCACTCTCATCACTTCCACCCACCTCTGTACTAGAAGCCAAAGAAAAACACAAGAAAATGAAATAAAAGGTATACAAATTTGAAAAGAAGTGAAATTTTTTATAGATGACATGATTGTTTACACAGAAAATCCTAAGGAATGCACAGTAAAACTTCAAGATAGATAAGTAAATAAATTTAGTAAAATCACAGGGCACAAGGTCAACATACGAAAATCAACTGTATTTCTATGAGCAGCAAGCAGCAGAAAAATAAAAATTTTAAATGCCACTTATAATGTCCTAAAAGAAATAAACTATTTAGAACAAATTTACCCCCAATTACATAAGACCTCAATGCTAAAAATCACAAAATACTGTGGAGAAATTTGAGAGAACTCAAAGAGATATATATCATGTTCATGGATTGAGAAACTCAGGATTGTTAGCATGTAAGATGTTCATTCTCTCCAAATTGATTTCTGGATTCAACAACGTTACAACTGAAATCATAACAGGCACTTTGCAGAAATAATAAGCTGATTCCAAAATGTACATGGAAAGGCAAAGGATCTAGAATGTTCTTCAAACATTCTTGAAAAAGAAGAACAAATTAGAGAACTTACACCATTTAATTTCTAGAATTACTATAAAAGTTATAGTAATCAGGACAATATAGTATTAGTGAAAGAAGATAAACAGAGTAGAAGAGAGAGTCTAAAAATAAACTATAAATATATGGTCAATTGCTTTTTAATCAAGGTGGCAAGGTTTTTCAGTAGGGGAAAGAACAGACTTTTTAAGAAGAAATGCTGTGGAACAAATGAGTGGATGGGCAGAAATGAACCATAATTCCCACCTCACACCATATTCAAATATTAATTCAAAATGGATCACAGACCTAAAAGACCTAAAAATAATAACAAAAAAGCCCCTGGTGGGAAAAACATTGGAGAATATCTGTGCAACTTTGGGTTTGTAAGACCAAGATTTCTTAGACAAGATATAAAAAGCACTATTCACAAAGGGGAAAAGTTTGCCTTTCTAAAGACACTGTTGAGAAATGTACAGTGGGACTGTCCTGGTGGTACAGTGGTTAAGATTCCATACCTCCACTACAGGAAGCACAGGTTCCACCCCTGGTGGGGAACTAAGATCCTGCATGCCTCATAGCTCAGCAGGGAAAAAAGAAAGAAATGAAAAGACAAGCCAGAGAGAAAGTATTTGCAATTCAACAAAGATTTTTATCCAGAATACATAAATAATTTTAACAACTGGATTATAAACAAATAACCTGAGCTTTAAAATGAGCACAAAACTTGAACAGATATTCACAAAAGAAGATATACAAATGGACATTAAGCACACTAAAAAGTGCTCAACATCCTCAGTTGTCACAGAAATGCAAATTAAAATTGCAGTGAGACACTACTTCACATTCACTTAGAATGGCTAATACTAAAAAAACTGGCAATGTCAAATATTAGAGAGGATATAGAACAACTGGAATTCTCATACACCACTGGTAGGAATGAAAAGTGGTACAACCACTTCGAAAAACAGTTTGGCAATTTCTTATACTGCTAAACACTTATCCTACAGCCGAGCAATCACATATGCCTGGATATTTACCCAGGAGAAATGAAAATATATTCACACACAGACATTTATAAGAATATTCACAGCAGCTTTCTTCACAATAGTCAAATGTAAACAACCCAAATGGAGAAGAAAATGGCAACCCATTCCAGTATTCTTGCCTGGGAAATCCCATGGACAGAGGAGACTAGTGGGCTATATAGTCCATGGGGGTCACAAAAGAGTCAGACACGATTTAGCAACTGAAGAACAACAACAAAACAACCCAAATGGTTAAACAACAGGAGAATGGTTAAAAAATTATGGTATATCCATACAGCAAAGCACTAACCAGAAACAAAAGTAATGAACTACTGATTTAAGCAACATGGATGAATCATCTCTGAGACACAAGTGTACATGATTACATTTACAGGAAGTACCAGGACAAGCAACACCATACTTCAATGTTAAAAGTCAGAAGAGTGGTTATCTTGCAGTGGGGGAAGGGGAGTGGCTGAGTGAAAAGGAGTATGACAAACCTTTCTAGGGTGGTGGAAATTTCTAACCACTGATTTGGGTGGTGGTTATAGAGGTTACAGATTTGCTAAAACTTACCCAACAAAATCCTGTGCATTTCCTATACATAAATTATGTATCAATAAAAAGTCTGCTTAATTCCATAGATTACATATCTGTTAATAAAGCAGAAGTACTGCAAGGATTTAAACTGCCTCTTCTCCAGAGTATACAAGAAGTGTTTCAACATATGAGAAACAGATATATAAAAAAAGCTAAAGTTTCTCCTGTACAGCTTTGAATCCAGTGCTTTGATTTCATTTTAAATGATTAAATCTTACATAGTTAAACTCTCATTAAAGAGCCTAAAGATCATTCTCCATTTTCTGGTTTGAACAATTAAGTCTTGGGAAGTCTTATTTTTTAAAAGGCTATTCATTAATATTTTATTTTCACTCTACTTCTATTGTCCCTACCAGCATTGCTACAGATATTCCAAAAAGTGAGTGACTAAGGAGAAAGAGGGCATTAAAAAAATATTGCCATAGGAAAAAATGCTGTAATTATGAGTTGAATGAGTTCAATCATTTAATGGGCTTCAGACGGTAAAAAATCCGCCTGCAACGCAGGAGACCTGGGTTTGATCCCTGGGTCAGGAAGTTCCCCTGGAGAAGGGAATGGCAACCCACTCCAGTATTCTTGCCTGGGAAATCTCATGGACAGAGGAGCATAGCGGGCTACAGTCCATGGGGTGGCAAAGAGTCGGACAGGACTGAATGACTTCCACATTCACATTCAGTCATTTAACAGTACAGTAATAGATACTTCACAACTCAAAAGAGAAAGACAGAAAGTAGATCAGTGTTTGCTGAGGGCCAAGGGGGATGGGAGGGACAGGGAAGTAATGGCTAAGGGCACTGGGTTTCTATTTGAGGGGGTGAAAATGTTCTAAAACTGACTGTGGTGACAGCTGCATTTCTGTATGACTACATTAAAAACCACCAAGTCGCACATATGAAATAGATTAATTCTTTGATATATAAGCTATATTTCAATAAAGCTGGCATTCAAAAAAGCTACTGAAAGTTTGATTGGGATTATATTGGAATTTACAGATCAATTTGGAGAATAAAATATATTTATTATATTGACTTTTTCCCAATACATGAAAATTATGTAGTTCCGCCCTTATTTGGGTATTCTTTAGTTTCTCTCAACAACATTTTATAGTATTTTATAGAGAAATCCATATATAACTTATCAGATTTATTCCTGGATAACTGGTATTTCTGATGCTATATAAACTATCTTAAAAAAGAGAGACAGAACACAGAATTCTTCTAATGTGGGGTAAGAAGATAAATAAAGCATGATATGTATGCCAAATCATCAAAATTTTGAAATATAAAATCACTACATGTGGTCTAATAAATCATTTTTTATTTTAAAATTTATTTATAGAAGCCATACAAATATTAAAAAATTAAATTTCATTTAGTCATATTTGATCAATAACATTAAAAAAAGAAAATTACATAAACCTATATAACGTTATCAGCAAAGGCAATGGCACCCCACTCCAGTACTCTTGCCTGGAAAATCCCATGGACGGAGGAGCCTGGTAGGCNTGAAAGTGAAGTCACTCAGTCGTGTCCGACTCTTAGCAACCCCATGGACTGTAGCCTTCCAGGCCCCTCCGTCCATGGGATTCTCCAGGCAAGAGTACTGGAGTGGGGTGCTGTTGCCTTCTCCACTGTTTTCCTTGCCTAGTGAAAATTGACCATCATCCATCTGGTTGCTTCACACAGAGACATTCCATCTCCCTCAACCCCACATCAACCAGTCAGCAACTCATAGATTTTATTCAACACTTGCAAGCATCAGCTCCTTTCCCCCCATTTTCCTAATATGAGTAATAGCTTCCTACTTGGTCTCTTTGTTTTTAAGCCATTCTCCACATTGCTTCAAGAATGAAAATCTTGGGGGTTTGTTCCTTCTCTCCTCATACTTCACAATGATGCTCACATATCCAGTCTTAAAACTTTCAGTGTACCCCTGCAGGGTTCAGCATGAAGTTTAAACTTCTTGGTCCTTTATATTTTTAGCCTCTGCCTGTATTCCCAGGCTTAAGTCGTACCACACTCTTCTAATCCTTTTCAATGTTTCACCTACTTACCTTGTATCCCAGTGTCCACGAGCACTCTCCTCTACCCGGAATACTCTTCCACTACTCTCTTCCCTACCTTGGCCAGGTCTCAGGTGACAACCTTCCCACCTGTTTTAAAACACCTGGCACATATGTATAATAGACTTTCCCACCTATTACTATAATAATGTCTTTCCCTTTGAATTGACTGCAAGTTCCAAGAGATACCACTTCATTTCACCCATCCAACTGGAAATGGAGACAGGCAGGTTATATAACTTGCTCACAGTCACACAGTTGTTGATCAGGGGAAATGCTATCGAAATCCAGATCTGCATGAGAAGGTTTTTAGGAAGTTTGTGATCAACATGTTCAGTTCAGTTCAGTCACTCAGTCATGTCCGACTCTTTGTGAACCCCCCCTGAGTCGCAGCACGCCAGGCCTCCCTGTCCATCACCAGCTCCCGGAGTTTACTCAAATTCATGTCCATTGAGTTGGTGATGCCATCCATCCATCTCATCCTCTGTCGTCCCCTTCTCCTGCCCCCAATCCCTCCCAGCATCAGGGTCTTTTCCAATGAGTCAACTCTTCGCATGAGGTGGCTGAAGTATTGGAGTTGCAGCTGCAGCATCAGTCCTTCCAATGAACACACAGGACTGATCTCCCTTAGGATGGACAGGGTGGATCTCCTTGCAGTCCAAGGGACTCTCAAGAGGCTTCTCCAACACCACAGTTCAAAAGCATCAATTCTTTGGCGCTTAGCTTTCTTCATAGTCCAACTCTCACATCCATACATGACCACTGGAAAAACTGTAGCCTTGACTAGATGGATCAACATGTACACATTGCTATACTGAAAATGGATAACCAATAAGGATCTACTGTATAGTGCAGGGAATCCTGCTCAATGCTATGTGGCGCTCTGGGTGGATGGGGAGTTTGGGGGAGAATGGATACATGTATATGTATGGCTGACTCCCTTTGCTGTCCACCTGAAAGTATTATAGCATTGTTAATTGGCTGTATGCCAATACAAATTAAAAAGTTTTTTTTTTTTTTNTGTGTGTGTGTGTGTGTGTGTGTGTGTGTGTGAGTGCTTAGGAAGGGGGGCAGGGATTACCAACACACCAGATATGTGAATGAAGAAGCTATTATGGAAGAGGAACTTCTGGCCCTGAATAAATACCACCTGACACCATCTGGATTAGCCATGGAGTGTCTGGCTGAGTCTTTCCTGAATTCCTAACGTACAAGCTCATGAACAAAGGAAAACCGTTTAGTTGTCAAGTTTTGGCACAGGAGAGCTGAGAGTTGCAGACATCCCGTGAATACCTGGATCAAACGCTGCCTGAAGCAGAACTACCCCTGGGTTTTGCAGTGAGCCAGTACGTTCCTTTTAGTTTATGCTAGTGCTTGTTGGGTTTCTCTCACTTCCAACCAGAAGAACTGTGAATAATACAGTGACACTCTTTTAACTCAGGTGCAGAAGCTTCAGCTAATCATAATTCTCAGTTCTTGACTTAACTCTCATTATTAATCTGTTCAAGGACCTTCTCTTATTTGATTTATTGAATTTCTATTCATACCCTTTTTACCCTATTCCTATTCCCATTCCCTTCTATTCACAGACAAACATTTTAATTCTGTTGTGTATCTTTTTATTTGTATGTGTCCTTACAAAATACATATTATTNGCAGTCCATGGGGTCGCTAAGAGTCGGGCATGACTGAGCGACTTCACTTTCGCTTTTCACTTTCATGCATCGGAGAAGGAAATGGCAACCCAACACTCCAGTGTTTTTGCCTGGAGAATCCCAGGGACAGTGGGCCCCCGTCTATGGGGTTGCACAGAGTCGGACACGACTGAAGCGACTTAGCAGCAGCAGCATATAATGTTATAAATAAATGCTACCTCGATAAAAATAAATTAAATTTAAAAATACATAAACTTGAAAATATTCTGAAAAACTTCATGACAGGTAGACACCACAGTGAACAAATACGTCCTGATTTATACTGTTAGGTTTCTTAGCTTATAGTGAAAATAGCCGCTTTAATTTTAGTATCTATATTTACCCAATATATGTATTTCTTAGCAAAATGCTTTCATGACAAGGAAATTTTATTTTACAACAGTTAAACTTACACTTAAAGTGTTTAAAGCTGTCCATCATATTGGTGCTACAGAGTGTTTATTATCCTTTAAATTTAAATTAATTGAAATATTATTACCTAACTATGTTAGTTAGCAGATGGTGAAAGCAGGTGGTGGGCTTTTCTTTCATAAAATAAATATTTGTTTCTAATAAGATGAAATGGATAAAAATTGCATTTAGGCTTCAAGTTAACCTTGTTTGAGTTATTTAATGTTTCTGGATCTCAGTCTTTCATCTACAAAGGGAGGTTAGATGAAAACATCTCCATAGTCCCACTTAGCTTTAAAATTCTGTTAATTCCATAAGGAAACAGCAAAATACCATATGGTCTTACCATTGTTTAAGCAAACACAGTAATGTATGAAAACCCGATGATTTAGTAATTATTAGTTTACACAAAGGACTCTGTATTTTCACCCCAGAATTGGCAAGTTCTCTAAATATAATTTACACTAAACTTAAAAAAAATACACCTGATACTTATTGAAAGTACCAATGCATGATGTTTCTGAATCATGATCTTATCTCTTCTAACAATCATAGTTATCTCACACTGATATTAAAATTAAAAAGCATAGTGTATATGAAAGCATTTTAGAAAAAAGGCTGTTTATAACTGTAAGATACTTTAGACATTTTGGAAAGTATCCAAATAAACAATATATTCATAAATGGAGTTACTTTTCCTTGTCTGAGTGATGTGAGAGACAGGACTTTATCTCAAAGAGACTTTCAGAAATTATGCAACCTAGAAATTACTTATCTATAATTAAAATTTACTGATGGAAAAAAAATGATTTGGTATGAAAATGTTACCTGATCAATGATAGAATTTAGCTTCGTAAGTAACAGAAATCCTCGGCCATGGACAAGGTATTGTCCAAGGGCTGCCATGTGGGTTTCCTCCTCTTCTTCCTCCCTGGTCTCCACTCTCTGGACCACTGCATTGCAAAGCCGGTTGACATCAGTCAGAAACTCACGCGCCAATGAGTTACTGTCAGTGCTCATGACCGAGCTATAAAATAAATATTATAGAAAAGATTAGAAAAATAAAAATGTTGCATAAAACTATTAATATGTGTTTTTGTTGCTATTTGTTTTTAATCGAAGACTGACTAAATTATCGGGCATTGGTACCTAACCTCAAAATCTTTCAGACATAGTTCTGATCTAGTCTGATACTCTTTAAATATTCCTGCAAGGCAGAAATTAGTCCTGGGTGTGAAATGACTGAGCAAGCATGGGTAAGTGAAAGTGCTGGGAAAGAAAACACCGGGTGGGTGGTGGCGGTTAAAGTAAATGCTGACTTCCTCTCGAAAACGGCCTCACTCTAGAATAAAAATAAACCCATTAATTATAAAATACTCTTGTTGTACATATTTTGAAAGATAATTGGATCTTTAAAAATATAAACTGTTTTTCACCTGACAGAACCCAAAGACGCTGACATCATTCTGTAGGTTTTGAGGCTGTGCAAGTTTTTCAATCTTACCAGAGAAGATTGGTAGAAAGTAACTAACCAGGAAACACGGAAAATTCATCAGATGTAGTGCTGCCAGTGCACATAACTCAACTGAAGGGCTGACACTGTGAACAGCTATGACCAAGCTCATTCAAGGGTACATAGGAATAACTAGCTCTTCTACAAATGTAGCCCACTGACTATATAAGATACCATCAGCTGCAAGGCACACTGCAACTTTAGAAATTTTTAAAAATGTGAAAAACAAAAAACTGTGGTAATAATTAGGGCCTATCTTCTAGAAATTAAAATAATAGAAATTAACATGAATTTTTAGACAATTGATGAGGAAATAACTTCAATCCCACTTCCTAAAAGCATAAGATGCCATGTCAGTAAAAAGTATTATATGCAGAAACATTTTTCCATATTAAAAAATGTATATAAAATGCATACACAGTTACATATATAGGATATCATACTTAAATGATCTATTACCTGATTGTTTCATTTAGATAGTTCAGAAATCTTCACATGAACTCTTTCTCTGTTTAATAGCTGTATGCTTACTTTTTAATACATTCCACTACATGTGTGTTTTATATATAGTACATGTGTTTCATTAGTAGATGTACTATAACAATGTAGCCAATTTGTCATTGTTGAATATTTAGGTTGTTTCTAGCTTCTTACTGTCATAAACAAACTGCAATAAACGCCTTATAATACCTGTACATTTATCCCATTATTTCCTTGAAGTAGAAATTGCTGTTATATATTTCTGTTAGGTTTATTCCAGGTGTCTTATAGTTTTCATCTTTATTCTGAATGGGATTTTATTTTCCATTATATATTCCAACTAGGATACAAAACTGGTATATAGGGGGCCTATAGGAAGTAGATTTGAGATATCCAAGCCTTATTCGTATATCCAAACTTCCTACTGAACTCTCTTATTGATCTTATTGGAATTTCCAGATCTAAAACCGTGTCAACTACAAATAACAAAATATGTGAACTTTTCCATCCAATATTCACACACTTTTCACTCTTCTAGCTGCATTAGTTATTAACAGCACTAGCAGAACAACACTGGCAAGAGTGATGGGGGCACTTCTGCTTGGCACAGTAAGAAATACTTATTTCTTCCCACGCATCTAATAAGAATACTGAATTTAACTGAATGTTTTTCAGCCATTCTGAATGCCAACTGAAAAGATGATTGCATGGCATTTTTTAAAGATTTTTTTGGGAACATTTCAAATGCCCAGGAAAAAAAACAAAGAATCTATAACATGAGGTTATAGCAAATACTCAGACCTCAGATCTAGCAAGTATTAACTATGTTCAGTTCAGTTCTCGTGCATGGGGGGGATGGGTGTGTGCCTGTGCATGTGTGTAGAGAAATCAAACTTTATAGTACAGGAAAGCTACACTTCACCCATACCTCTTCCACCTCCTTAGCTATTGTTTTATCATTTCCATATATATTTTTACAATTTTGATACATCATAGTCATAAAATATTTAGTATAATTTATTTTAAAAACATATGCATCTTTTTATAACTTTGCTTTTCCCTCTCAACATTAAGTTCATTCCTTTAAGCCATTGTGCAATGTGCCATAGTATGAATAAACCATAATTTACATGTCTAGAAAGTTTAGGTATTTTCACTTTGGGTTTTAATTAACATCATATAACTATTAGTTTGAAAGTCTTAGACTGAATCAAGTATTTTGGCTGTTAATATATGTTACATTAAATACTCACCGATCTTTCAACACTTCTGTTACATTTAGGGTCTTTATAATTTGAGTTCATGAACTGGACGAAACAAGTATTCTTAGAACAAAGCTACACCTACCAAAAAAAAAAAAAAAACCCAGGATAAAACAAANCTCACCGATCTTTCAACACTTCTGTTACATTTAGGGTCTTTATAATTTGAGTTCATGAACTGGACGAAACAAGTATTCTTAGAACAAAGCTACACCTACCAAAAAAAAAAAAAAAACCCAGGATAAAACAAAATAAAACAGGATAACAATAGCGATAGCTAAACACAAATAATTTTTAAAATTAAAAATTTGACATAAAAACCAGAAGCTAGTCTTCATATTTGATGTATGAAACAGCCAACAATTTTTTAAATCTCAAGAGCACACTAAAAAATGCCTGTAGCTTTAAGAATGGGATCTTGGGAGATGAAGTCTTGGAACATATTTGATCTGTACAAGACAACCTGATCACAGCTCCCTACACCTCCTCTCCCAACTCCCAACTTATAACCTCCAGTAAACCATTATAAAGGAGGAAGAATTGGGCACCATCTGTCTTCTTAATAATGAAATCTAGAAGGCAGTAGAATATCATCTATATACTATGACAGTCAAGTTATTACTTTCCTGTAAAAGATAGTTGAGGATACATGAGAACTCAGAAAATACTACACAGCCAATGAATGAATAAACCACCACCAAGTTTCCTACCCTTTCTGAATTAATCTCCTACGTATAACACAGTGAAGGCTATTTCTAGAACACCAAAGGATAAATTCCTACTTCTGGGATAGCAAGAAGACGCTTCTCTGTAGTTTTCTCNAAAAAAAAAAAAAAAAAAAGCAGAGACATTACTCTGCCAACAAAGGTCCGTCTAGTCAAGGCTAAGGTTTTTCCAGTAGTCATGTATAGATGTAAGAGTTGGACTCTAAAGAAAGCTAAGCACCAAAAAATCGATACTTTTGAAAAGCAAAAATGCTTTTGAACTGTGGTGCTGGAGAAGACTTGAGAGTCCCTTGTACTGCAAGGAGATCCAATCAGTCCATCCTAATGGAAATCAGTTCTGAATATTCATTGGAAGGAGTAATGTTGAAGCTGAAACTCCAATATTTTGGCCACATGATGCAAAGAGCTGACTCATTGGAAAAGACTCTGATGCTGGGAAAGATTGAGGGCGGGAGGACAAGCGGAAGACAGAGGATGAGATGGTTGGATGGCATCACCGACTCAATGGACATGAGTTTGAGTAAACTCCGGGAGTTGGTGATAGACAGGGAGGCCTGGTGTGCTGCAGTTCAGGAGGTCACAAGAGAGCCGGAAGCGACTGAGTGACTGAACTGATTTTAAATGCTTGACATTAGCTTAACATGTTCCAACAGAGAATGCCATCTAGAGGAAGAAAAGATCACTACACCCTTTCCTCAGACCAGACTGCACGAAATGGTGGCTCAGAGGTTAAAGCGTCTGCCTGCAATGCAGGAGACCTGGGTTCAGTCCCTGGGTCGGGAAGATCTCTTGGAGAAGGAAATGGCAACCCACTCCAATATTCTTGCCTGGAGAATCCCATGGACAGAGGAGCCTGGTGGGCTACAGTCCATGGGGTCGCAAAGAGTTGGACACGATTGAGCAACTGAGAGACTTCACTTTCACTTTATGATGATGGACTTTTCAAGGAAACACTGAAAATAAAAGCAGAAGGTATCTGCATTTTTTGCCTTTTCCTTGTCTTGTGAATTCTACAGTAAACAAGAAGAAAAAGGAAAACAAACAAGAAAAAATGTTATGAACTTTATTCTTATGGCCTGATTAAAAAGCATACTTTTTCCCATCTAACAGCACCACTGGACTCAATTCTTAATTTTTCATTGAACACCAAAATTTCTGGTAAATTGTCTTTTAAAATAATATTGGATTGGTCAAAAAGTTCATCTGGCTTTTTTGCATGATGTTATGGAAAAACGTGAATGAACTTTTTGACTAACCCAGTATTAGGTACAGACTTACCTAAATCTGCTAATTACAATAGTATTAGAGAAATTATCATCACAAAGAATATTTTTCAAAAATGTATGAGGTAGCAAAAAATAGAAGACTACTAAAAAGCATAGGATTATTGTGAGACTTACACAAATAATACACAAAATAATTAGTACTCAGTGAATTCTTACTGAATCAGAATCTGTTGCAATTTGAAGCAACTTTCATGAAAATAAGGGTTGTTCACATGAACTCTTAACTATGCTAAGTCCCATCTCTTCACAGTTTAGTATATATTGATTATAAACTGATTTATGACTTTCCTGAAGATCTCATATATTCTTTGCAACATATCACTAAAGATCAAAAAAACTTGAGGAAAAAAATGATAACACTATTTTTTTTTATCACTTCATGCACTTACACAATGGCAGAAACTTTCCACTTCATACTCTCCAACCCCACCTTCTATAGGTGACAATAACTAAAGCCAGCATTTCAAGGTACCATGACAATTGTCTTGAGAGTTATATTTTTGGAGCTAATTAACTGGAACTAAAATAACGACATTTAGAAGACACAGCGTTTCTTCTGTCAGGTCAATTAAAAATAAGACAGTGGGCAAGGAAGTTTCCTTAACACTGTCTCTAAACGTCCCCAGAATCTTTACTAAAAGTTTACCAGTCTGCAATCTGTATGCCTGCAAACAAGATTCAAAAATCTCTCCCTATACACTTTTGTAACCATAGCACAGAGCCAAACATACAAGAGATTTGGATGGGGGAAGGGAGAAGATACTAGGAAATGATCTTGTTCAGATAACAGAATTCTCTTTAAAGAATCAGCTAGATAAGACATATTGGTTGAATTATACAACATCTAAGAAGCAAATATCTGCTAATCTAGGCTTTACCTTGTAAATGTTTGGTCATACTGGATATATTAAATAATAGCTAGCAGAATGATTCCCAACTACAGACTTAAGACACAAAGTTTACATACCAAATTTTTTTCTTCTTACAAGTAGCCTACTTGCTTTTATTCTAATTGAAGTATAGTTGATTTACATTAGTTTCAGGTATACAGCATAATGATTTAATATTTTATAGATTATTATTTATTATTATTACTACAAACTAATGGCTATATTTTCCTGTGTTGTACAATATACCCTTGTTGCTTACCCATTTATTACATATATTTATTAATATAAGAATCTTTACAACGTATGTTATAGTGGAAAATAAATATTCTCCAGAAAATTGAAGTAAAATTTGATAGTCATTGAATATGAAAAAGTAAAACATATTTCATGGGCTTATTTTTATAAAATCCTTGGAATTTAAAATGAGAATTAAAGGGTGTTACACTTCAACAAAGTTCTAAATTAAATAGCTGAATCGGAGATCCATAAAAACTACCTTAGTGATAATATAAACCTTTTTTGCAAGATAAATCACAATCCCATAATTACTGATAATTCACCATACTTGAGGATGATGTTCAACTTCCATTTAATGGTTAACTTAAAAAGAAATTATGACAGTTGTTTCAGATTACAGCTGTTGTTTAGAGCTCAGGCGCTTCTTGACAAATATTGAACTTGTTTTTCTGAATTCTGCATGAAAGAATATCTGGTTCACAGTCAGGATGTCACACATTCTTATGAAGTTTAGACTGGTCTCCAGCTCCTTGAATACTAATGTGGTATTCATGGGAAAAAAAATGTCATTAAGGCTTTGAATTCTGGACCCTAAGGAGTCTGAGTAACTACCCCAGTCCCCCTGGGAAACTGAACTGACAGTTCCAATTTGGTTGGCTAACAACACACTTGTCACGCCCCTCACCCAGTACCCTGTCAAGCAAGGGGAGAAGGTGTTCCCACACATCCAAGTCATTTGGGGTGGTTCTGATGATCAAGGAAAGGGCTCCAAAAGTAGGGTAGCACATGTGAGGCAAACCCTAGGGCCAGTTAAGCTTGATGACGTTAACACCAGCACTTCCCCAAACCTTCCCAGGGTTCTCTCACAATGCCACTTTCAGGGACACTGTAGTTTAAACAACCTGGAGAAGACCTTATAGATATAAATACCTCATATAAATAGGTATAATCTATAAAATCTATAATATACCTTATAGATATAAATACCTCATTGTCTGCAAAGGCAAATCGTTTACAGTCTGAATAACTATCTTAACAGAGCCCACTCTAGTACTCTTGCCTGGAAAATCCCATGGACGGAGGAGCCTGGTGGGCTGCAGTCCATGGGGTCGCTGAGAGTTGGACACTACTAAAGCGACATAGCAGCAGGAGCAGCAGCATCTCCCTCAAAATTTTACATTAATAGATAAGAACCCTAAGGCAGATGGAGGTTAAGAGATTTCCCAAAAGTCACAGGGCTTTACATCTTCAGATTCCTATCCAATGTTCTTCCTAATACGGCATGAAATTTTTGAGAAATTTCGCATAGCCAAACCAAAAAAGAATCTGCCTGCAATGCAGGAGACCTAGGTTTAATAAGATCTCCTGGAGAAGGGAAAGGCTACCCACTCCAGTATTCTTGCCTGGAGAATTTCATGGACTGAAGAGCCTGGCAGGCTACAGCCCATGGGGTCACAAAGAATCGCACACGACTTAGTGATTAACACTTTCACAGCCAAAATATATCTTATAGAATATTACCTGTCAGAGCATTCTAGTGATTGGGTCTGGCACTATGTGTAACTATAATTAGGCAGTAATCATGCCTATCTGTCCTCCAGGCAATATATCCTGTCATCCTAAACTTCTCAAGGTCTTCTTCAGGTTCATGCTATCATTTTCCATGCTTCCTCATGTCTCATTCACATCAAGAAGTGAACTGAAAAAAAGAAAATTCTGCTCCTCCTGGAAAGAAGTATTTATATTTTAACAAGAAGTAACACCTTCTGCTCTAATGGGGATTGCAACATAAGAGGGATAAAAGTTGACTGGCTCTGACCTAGTGTTCCATATTAAATATATAGCACTATATAATAATCCTTAACTAGTGAATGTGGAGGAAAATTTGATTGGCTCAGAAAGGAGAGGTCATCCTGGCTCCTTGTACAAAAAAAAGGTCAGGAAATAAAGGAACCCAGGCACAGTGTAGCAAGGCAGAATTTAAAAGGAAATTCCAAGAAAGTCACACCCAAGGGTATCACACTAAAGCCCTGTAACAAGCAGTACGTTTCTCTAAAACAAATTGGACAAGCAGATAACTCAAAAAGATTATCTGTATTTGATCCTGAGCACCATAAAGAATGGAAAATTTGAGACATTGTGGCTGCACCAAAAGGAACGATGAAGGCCCATCAAGTAAATCATCTCTCCGGGCTGTACATTCCTACTAGGAATAATTGTGCTGGAAGTTTTATACTGAATAGCTCATCCATCTTCATAACAGATCTCTAGATTTTTACAGAATGATAATGATGGTGATACATCTAATACCTACCATGATTAATTACTACACATTGGGCACTTCTGTAAGCACTCTGTTGGAGTGGTTGGTTTAATCCTCATAACAGTCTCGTAAGTACAAATATACTCTTATTTGTCACATGTTGGAAGTTGAAGCACAGTGAGGTTAGGTAACTGCTCAAGGTCACAGAGCTACAAGTATCAGAAGCTGGATTCAGAACCAGGCAGTCTCTCTGTATTCTATCAAATTTCTCTTCTTCAAAACAAACATTGACTCCTCCCTCCAACAAATCAGCTCTTCCTTCCTCATTCCTATTTCAGTTAATGGCCTCTACCCAGCCACTCGTGAGAAAACAAAAAGAATGGCACTTCATCTAGGGCCTAGTCAGTTCCTCCTCCTGACAGCTGGCTGGTTCGCCTCTGCATCTCCTACTTGCTAACTCTGTGACCTTAGACTTGATTTCCTCTAAGTCTCAGCTTCTTATCTATGAAACTGAGTTCCTAAGAGCATCTCGAGTTGTTGTGAATGTTAAAACTAAATGAGATAGCACTCTGCCTGGCAGACTGTAGAAAGATCAATAATTGTTAGCTGTTATGATCATCACTTTGAATCTGGTCCTTCCCCTCTCATCTTATGATGAAGCATTCTCCGGTCCTCATCTCTCTCACTTGCAATACCAACAACCTCTTAATTGGTCACTTTTCCTGCTGCATTTCCATTCAGTTCAAATTCTACAACTGCTAAAAATGTCAGCCACATCCCTTAAAATCATAAATGGCACTTCAATTCCTAGGGAATAATATCCTAATTCCTTATTATCATGCTATGGAATTCCCTCCGCTATCTAACTTTTTTTTTTAATCTCTCAACACATCTCAAAATACAATGTACTACGCCAATAATTCCTCCTAAAGGTTCTCAACATTATTTCACTGTTTGGTTTTTTAAAAATTATGTTGCTGCTGCTGCTACAAAATTCCCGTTAATTACTATTACTTTTCTAAATGCCTGTATCTTAGGACTCACTACATTGTATTACAGAATTACACTGTTTCTTTCAAAGCTAGATTATACTTTAAGAAGGAAAGTCAGGTCTTATTTGTTTAAAAATAAGTCAAATAGTAAGAGCTCAATAAATAGAAACCAATTCATTTAATATAACTTTGACAGTAAACATTTTGTTACTCAAATTCCTTTATGAAATATTCCCACACCTAAAGCACTGAGAAATAAACAGGCACATTTACAAAAGCCTTTCTCCATTCCACGACAAGAACTTAATGTATTAAGGAAAGTGCTACAGAAACACCTAAAAACCTTTACTAAAATTTTTTAGATTAGAAACAAAAAATTTCAGCAATAAAAGTGTAGATGTTTATTCTGCCTATGTTAAAGAGTATGATTCAGAGTTTACAGTTTCAAAGTTCTTTAAAATCAACAGTAGACATGGTGGTTTTCCATACCTCCTAAGAAAAGAGTCGGACACGACTGAGCGACTGAACTGAACTGAACTGAAAGAAACACACACAAAATCCTGGAGCCTTATACTAAATGTGAAACAAAAACAGTAAAAAATAATTTATAGAGTAACATCATAATGATGAACAGTTTTTAACATATATCTTGTATAAGGTAAAGGGCCTGCAAAAATAAGTTTCAGAAATACTGAACACAGATATTGACAAGCTTGAAAGACTTCTTGCAGATGTAGATTGTACTAGTTTCCTCATTCCTCTGTAATTCTTACAACAATGAAAATTAGCTTCCCTTCTAAAGAAAAAAATTCAGCTGAGGCAATTATAGACAAATGTGTTTACTGTTACAGAACATTTCACATCAAGAAAAACAACAGTAAGACCAACTGAGATCTGGCTGCTTCATCTGCTGTTCTCTAACCACTCGTGAGGATGGACAGATAGTAGGAGAGAAGGGCACAGGGACTGGGAGTGATAGAGAACAGAAGTAAAACAGAAGTATATATTAAACAGTGTCTGAGAGAATGCATTTCAGATTCAACCACACTGGTATCATTACAGTCTAGTTTCTATCACTGTGATCTGCATGTAGACATGAGCAAAGAAAAAGGGTTAAAGTTACACATGACCTACATACTAGAAACCAAACACCATTGTTTTCCATGCTGTATAAGGCATCTTTTGGCTCTGGGACTACATTTTTAAAGTGTATTAAAATATTCAAGAATTTGGTGGTATAGGAAAAAGAATACTAGACTAAAAGTCAAAACACTTTCAGTTTTCTGTTTTGCATCAAATTCTTTAGGATCACAGGCAAAGTGCTTTTCTGATCCCCATTCTTCTTATACATATTCAAACAAAGACAAAAGTAGATGATCTCTAAGTATTTTTTAGGCTATGGACTGTCATAACAGTACAATAGTCAGAAAATAGTAATATTGTAATGCTTTTGAACTGTGGTGTTGGAGAAGACTCTTGAGAGTCCCTTGGACTGCAAGGAGATCCAACCAGTCCATTCTGAAGGAGATCAGTCCTGGGTGTTCTTTGGAAGGACTGATGCTAAAGCTGAAACTCCAATACTTTGGCCACCTCGTGCGAACAGCTGACTCACTGGAAAAGACTGATGCTGGGAGGGATTGGGAGCAGGAAGAGAAGGGGACGACAGAGGATGAGATGGCTGGATGGCATCACTGACTCAATGGACATGAGTTTGGGTGAACTCCGGGAGTTGGTGATGGACAGGGAGGCCAGCGTGCTGCGATTTATGGGGTTGCAAAGAGTCGGACACGACTGAGTGACTGAACTGAACTGAAGAGTCATATAGTAACAGTAAGCATCAAGATGAAGATTAAAATTACACATTCTAAATGTTTCCTTAAATTGAGCATCATTAGGTTTTGTCAAAACCAGAGATGCTATCTAAAAAAAAATAAGATGTAGAGAAAATAAATACATTTCAGTAATATGGAATGCATGACTTTAGAAATAGTCTCCAAAATTTTTAAATAAGGCCTGGCATGCTGCGATTCATGGGGTTGCAAAGAGNCTAATTCCTTATTATCATGCTATGGAATTCCCTCCGCTATCTAACTTTTTTTTTTAATCTCTCAACACATCTCAAAATACAATGTACTACGCCAATAATTCCTCCTAAAGGTTCTCAACATTATTTCACTGTTTGGTTTTTTAAAAATTATGTTGCTGCTGCTGCTACAAAATTCCCGTTAATTACTATTACTTTTCTAAATGCCTGTATCTTAGGACTCACTACATTGTATTACAGAATTACACTGTTTCTTTCAAAGCTAGATTATACTTTAAGAAGGAAAGTCAGGTCTTATTTGTTTAAAAATAAGTCAAATAGTAAGAGCTCAATAAATAGAAACCAATTCATTTAATATAACTTTGACAGTAAACATTTTGTTACTCAAATTCCTTTATGAAATATTCCCACACCTAAAGCACTGAGAAATAAACAGGCACATTTACAAAAGCCTTTCTCCATTCCACGACAAGAACTTAATGTATTAAGGAAAGTGCTACAGAAACACCTAAAAACCTTTACTAAAATTTTTTAGATTAGAAACAAAAAATTTCAGCAATAAAAGTGTAGATGTTTATTCTGCCTATATTACAGAGTATGATTCAGAGTTTACAGTTTCAAAGTTCTTTAAAATCAACAGTAGACATGGTGGTTTTCCATACCTCCTAAGAAAAGAGTCGGACACGACTGAGCGACTGAACTGAACTGAACTGAAAGAAACACACACAAAATCCTGGAGCCTTATACTAAATGTGAAACAAAAACAGTAAAAAATAATTTATAGAGTAACATCATAATGATGAACAGTTTTTAACATATATCTTGTATAAGGTAAAGGGCCTGCAAAAATAAGTTTCAGAAATACTGAACACAGATATTGACAAGCTTGAAAGACTTCTTGCAGATGTAGATTGTACTAGTTTCCTCATTCCTCTGTAATTCTTACAACAATGAAAATTAGCTTCCCTTCTAAAGAAAAAAATTCAGCTGAGGCAATTATAGACAAATGTGTTTACTGTTACAGAACATTTCACATCAAGAAAAACAACAGTAAGACCAACTGAGATCTGGCTGCTTCATCTGCTGTTCTCTAACCACTCGTGAGGATGGACAGATAGTAGGAGAGAAGGGCACAGGGACTGGGAGTGATAGAGAACAGAAGTAAAACAGAAGTATATATTAAACAGTGTCTGAGAGAATGCATTTCAGATTCAACCACACTGGTATCATTACAGTCTAGTTTCTATCACTGTGATCTGCATGTAGACATGAGCAAAGAAAAAGGGTTAAAGTTACACATGACCTACCTACTAGAAACCAAACACCATTGTTTTCCATGCTGTATAAGGCATCTTTTGGCTCTGGGACTACATTTTTAAAGTGTATTAAAATATTCAAGAATTTGGTGGTATAGGAAAAAGAATACTAGACTAAAAGTCAAAACACTTTCAGTTTTCTGTTTTGCATCAAATTCTTTAGGATCACAGGCAAAGTGCTTTTCTGATCCCCATTCTTCTTATACATATTCAAACAAAGACAAAAGTAGATGATCTCTAAGTATTTTTTAGGCTATGGACTGTCATAACAGTACAATAGTCAGAAAATAGTAATATTGTAATGCTTTTGAACTGTGGTGTTGGAGAAGACTCTTGAGAGTCCCTTGGACTGCAAGGAGATCCAACCAGTCCATTCTGAAGGAGATCAGTCCTGGGTGTTCTTTGGAAGGACTGATGCTAAAGCTGAAACTCCAATACTTTGGCCACTTCGTGCGAACAGCTGACTCACTGGAAAAGACTGATGCTGGGAGGGATTGGGAGCAGGAAGAGAAGGGGACGACAGAGGATGAGATGGCTGGATGGCATCACTGACTCAATGGACATGAGTTTGGGTGAACTCCGGGAGTTGGTGATGGACAGGGAGGCCAGCGTGCTGCGATTTATGGGGTTGCAAAGAGTCGGACACGACTGAGTGACTGAACTGAACTGAAGAGTCATATAGTAACAGTAAGCATCAAGATGAAGATTAAAATTACACATTCTAAATGTTTCCTTAAATTGAGCATCATTAGGTTTTGTCAAAACCAGAGATGCTATCTAAAAAAAAATAAGATGTAGAGAAAATAAATACATTTCAGTAATATGGAATGCATGACTTTAGAAATAGTCTCCAAAATTTTTAAATAAGGCCTGGCATGCTGCGATTCATGGGGTTGCAAAGAGTCGGACATGACTGAGCGACTGAACTGAACTGAATAGAGAAAAGCAAGAACAGTTATCAGCATTACTGTCTTTGGAAGCATCATTAAGAGGAAATCCAGAAAATGGCAAAGGGTTTTAATCTTTAATAGACTAAAATAAAAGTCATAGTGTATTAAAGGTTCAGATAAGTAAATATCAAAAAGCAGTGTAAGAGTGAGCTGACAAATATAAACAGCTGCCCTACAAGTCACACCAGCAAAATTTCCTTTTACCATTGGCCAGGATACACTGATTTTTGCACTTCAATGAATGAATATTCAGAAGACGTAACAATGAATGCATTGTATGAAATGATTAATGTTCCGCTTGCCTTTCAAATAAAGCACATAGTTATAATAAATGAGGAACCCATTCTCACCATTGTTTTAATTTTACACTCATCTAAACTTTGTATAATAATTATGTCGTTGAAAAAATATCTATGCAATTAGGGCCTCCCTGGTAGCTCAGACGGTAAAGCATCTGCCTACAATGCGGGAGACCCGGTTCCATCCCTGGGTCAAGAAGATCCCCTGGAGAAAGAAATGGCACCCCACTCCAGTACTCTTGCCTGGAAAATCCCATGGATAGAGGAGCCTGGTAGGCTACAGTCCATGGGGTCGCAAACGGTCAGACATGACTGAGCGACTTCACTTCACTTCANCTGGGTCAAGAAGATCCCCTGGAGAAAGAAATGGCACCCCACTCCAGTACTCTTGCCTGGAAAATCCCATGGATAGAGGAGCCTGGTAGGCTACAGTCCATGGGGTCGCAAACGGTCAGACATGACTGAGCGACTTCACTTCACTTCACTTCATGACTATTACTCTTCAACCTAAGGAATCAAGACAAGTGAACTACAAAACTAATAAGAATTCCACTGCAGCAAATTACATTTTGATCAGAACAAATTTAAAGAGGGAAGAAAAAAATTAATATATGATTATTATTGCTCTTTACACATTCATAACAGAAAACACATATATAGATGTGAATTCACTTTTGTTAAATAGAAATTACCAAAACCAGTGAATTCAGCCAAGAATCAAATGTAACCACAATAGAAAACAAATATACTTAACCAGAAAATATTTCCAATGTACAAACACAGTTAACTTTTTAAAAAGTTAATCAGTGAGAATTATAAGAACAAATCCATAGAAAATAGCAAATCCATTCTAATAACAACCTTGGAGGTGGAACATGGTTATATTATTCCAAAAAAACACAGGATTAAAAGTAGAGGGGAAAAAAACAGAAACCTAGAGTTAATCCACAACCTAGATGTCACTTTCCAATATTTCATCCAAATTAGGAATTCCCTCCTTTCTATAAACACTCTCCACCCATTCCAGCTTCTGACAAATTATGGTTATGAAATTTGTCTTCCTTGATCTAAAATATTTCTTCCTTTCACTTTCACTCTTCTGATTACTACAAAATTACTGACTAGACATTATTAGGAGGTACTGCTAGCACTTCCATTTTCTTCTCAGTTTTTAACCCTTCATCTCCATTGGTTTTTTTCTCTGCCTATGTTTAAAATGAAAGAAAAAAAAAAAGGCCTGTTGACACCTTCCTCTTTCAAGATTACTCAAGGGTAATCTGCACTGGAAGTAGTCTTTTCACCTTTCCCCCCGCCCCCCGCCACACACACACTCTGTGCACAGCAGCTTGGCTTTCGCCCATACCACTCTACTGAAACTATTCAAGTCAAGACCAACAATAAACTTCTAACTGCCAGACTCAATCCAATGGATATCCTTATCTCGTTTGACCTCTCAGAGGAACATGAGGCATCAGTCAGTCAGTCAGTTCAGTCACTCAGTTGTGTCCGACTCTGCAACCTCATGGACTGCAGCACGCCAGGCCTCCTTGTCCATCACCAACTCCCGGAGTTCACTCAGACTCAGGTCCATCGAATTAGTGATGCCATCCAGCCATCTCATCCTCTGTCATCCCCATTTCCTCCTGCCTTCAGTCTTTCCCAGCATCAGGGTCTTTTCCATGAGGCATGCTGCTAAGTCCGACTCTGTGCGACCCCATAGACGGCAGTCCACTAGGCTCCCCCATCCCTGGGACTCTCCAGGCAAGAACACTGGAGTGGGTTGCCATTTCCTTCTCCAATGCATGAAAGTGAAAAGTGAAAGGGAAGTCACTCCGTCGTGTCCGACTCTTCGTGACCCCATGGACTGCAGCCTACCAGGCTCCTCCATCCATTGGATTTCCCAGGCAAGAGTACTGGAGTGGGGTGCCATCGCCTTCTCCATCCATGAGGCATATGAGATTATTAATCACTCATTCTTAAATCTCTCTTGTCTCTTGACGTGTGTGTTCGTGCTAAGTTGCTTCGGTCATGTCTGATTTTTTGTGACCCCATGGACTGTAGCTGGCCAAGCTTCAGTTTGTAGCCTGTACAGCCTACAGTCTGTCTATGGGATTCTCCAGGTAAGAATACTGGAGTGGGTTGTCATGTCCTGCTCCATCTCATGACATGGAAGATGCTAAACCTCTTTTGGTTTTCTTCCTGCCCCTCTGACCTCTCCTGTCTCCTTGTCTGGATGCTTCTTCACCAGCTCCTTCACATTGGTGAGCCTCTGCATTCTCCCCTCTGTCTCATTTCCCTTTGTATTCTTTGACAATCTCATCCATCCAAGTTTTCAGGTACCATCCATATAATAATGGCTTCCAAAGTTTCCTCTAGAGATGAATTCATAATTTCCTTCAAATTTGCAGACCCTTATAGAACAAGACATACCCAGAACATTTCAGGGCAGTATTGTGGGGCTAGAGAATAATCTTAGGCTAGTAAGCTCCATTCATGTGCCTCTACTTCAAGGCTCAATTCATTTCCCAACATCTACAACCCCTTTCCAGGGCAGTATGTCATCAGGTTACCAATGACTGATATGACTAAATACCTTGATTTGCCCAGGACAGTCCTCCTTTATGCTTGTCGTCCCACAGTAATTATTAATGTATTTTCATTTTCAAAATAACATCTGTTTAGTCAATACATTATATAATCAGCCTACCTGCCACCATCCTTTCCAATTTTTAATGCACAACTAGATGAGTCCCCCTGGCTCAACTCTGAATTCTTTACTCCCTACCATTAGAATCCCTAGTTCTGTTGCTAAGAAACTTCCCTATATCCTCTACCTCCACACAAGAGGATCACTTCATGTCCTTCTCTTAATAAATGACTATGCACACCTAGATCCCAGGCCAGGAAGACAAGTCAGTATTATCTGGTTTCCAAAGGTGATTTGGACATTATTATCCCACTCCATCCCCCTTTAAGGCCATAACTATCCCACAGACAGAGGAGCCTGGTGGGCTTGGCAGAGGTGGCCTTGGCAGAAGGCCAGCCTGATTTAGGAGTTGGGCATTAGAGTTCTGGGGCTAGAAAGACTCGGGTACTTCCAAGCTGTGTGCCTGGGGGAAAATTACTTAATCTCACTGAGCCCCAGTTTCTTCATTTGTAAAATGGAGCTCCTAATATGTGCTTCACAGGATGGTTGTGAAAAATTAAGTTCAATTTATTATTAAATAATAATAATAGTCACAAGTTTATTATGAGAAGCTTATAACTAATCTATAAGAAGCGTTCAGTACAGTGACTAGCACAAAGCACACATTAAACAGTTGCTTTTATTAGCATTACTATTGTAATCAGTGCTACTAATCTTGGCTACCCACCATCATCGGTCATACTTTGGCTCTTATTTCACCTGAAATTGTTCCAGCACAAGAATCTTAAGTTTAGGACTCTCACATCACATTTTTCCATCTCTCATACTCCTTTACTTCCACTAATCCTACAGCTTACTCATTGGGATTCTTCATCCTCTTCACTCTCCATATTTATCAGCCCTGTCATGGCTTCACTTTCCTCCTTCATCAAGCAGGATACTTAAAAGTTCAGCCGTTCAGTTAACAACCTCATCACCACCAGTAATCCCTTGATTTCACACCACCCTCTACCCAAGTTCTCCATCATACCTTCCCTTCCAATCCCCAGCCAGGTTGAGCCTATTTGCCTTCTGCTCTGTTACAGGAACTGCTGGAGAAAACTGCTTCAGCATGGACAGCCTCTTTCTATATTTGTGATTGCAGGGGTGTTAAACACTATCAGCGATTAGGTCACTTGTCCTTGGTCAAGGCCACTTTCCAATCACAATGGTAACTTTTCCTTTCCCCACAAAAATACCCCAATCCATGTTCTTCCTTCTCAATCTCAGCAGATAACCTTGCTCCATAGAAACAAATGAAACTATCCTAGCTACTCATTTGTCTCTGTATCTACTCCTTATGTTCTTTTCTTTTTTCAAAAGGAATATGCATCACTACTTTTCTTCAGGATAACCATTTCACCCGTGCACCTGTACTCTTTTTCCCAACCCTTCCACTGCCCCTGAGATTATGTCTATTATCTTCTTTCTCTTGTGACTTCAATTTTCTCTACTTTTCAATAGCCCCTTTCCTTCAGTCCACTAAAGTATCTTTTTTCTTCCATGTTTAAAGGAAAACAAATCTTCCCTAATCACAACTCCCTGCTCAAATCTCCACCCACTGTCCTCCTTGCTTTACCAAAAGTATTTGAAAGAATATATTTACTGAATGAAAACTTTTTTTACTTGGTTCAGACTTCTCTCCTGAGCTCCAGACCTACATATGTTAAAATTTTAAATTATATGTGACTGATTCCAGATTCAGTTTCAACAAACAAAACAGCTACTTCACCAAACTGATGTTAACTGATGTTGTTAACATCTCCCTATATACTCCTCTCTGTCTTTTTAGAATATCGATTACTAGCATCACCATTGGCACCCCACTCCAGTACTCTTGCCTGGAAAATCCCATGGATGGAGGAGCCTGGTAGGCTGCAGTCCATGGGGGTCGCTAAAAGTCAGACACGACTGAGAGACTTCACTTTCACTTTTCACTTTCATGCATTGGAGAAGGAAATGGCAATCCACTCCAGTGTTCTTGCCTGGAGAATCCCAGGGATGGGGGAGCCTGGTGGGCTGCCACCTATGGGGTCGCACAGAGTCGGACACGACTAAAGTGACTTAGCAGCAGCAGCATCACCATTCACCTAATCCAGAATCCTTAAAGCCCTCTCTGATTCCTCCCTCTTCTTCCCCTACCTCGTATCTAAACAAATCCTTGCTATAATCTCCCATGAAAGTGAAAGTGTTACTCACTCAGTCATGTCCAACTCTTTGTAATTCCACAGAGTGTACACCCACCAGGCTCCTCTGTCCATGGAATTCTTCAGGCAAGGATACTGGAGAGGGTTGTCATTCCCTTCTCCAGGGAATCTTACCAACCCAGGGATCAAATCTGGGTTTCCTGCACCGCAGGCAGTTTCTTTACCATCTGAGCCACCAGGGAAGCCCCAAATCTCCCATATGTGTCCTTTTTGTGTCTCCCCAGGATCCCTAATGTTGAGGCCTTCCTCCCCTGATAGTACTTAACAGGGATGATGTGAAGGTTAAATGAGATGCTAAATGGGAATGCACTCTGTAAGATGCGAGGTATTCACAAAGATTATTTAATATTATTATATCTTTGGCAAAATGAGCATGAGGTTAGCATAATATGATGTATTCTTTAAAAACCAATTCTGTATCTTAGTAATCAGTACTTTATTTTCTAATCACAAATCACAAAGCATCTGTTTGGCAATCTGGTCTACAATTTTTATAGAAATCAGTCAGTGCCAAGATGTTTAACGTATGGTTTCCAGGCTTCACCTCCTCACACATTTTTTTTTTTATTTAAAATGTGCAACTCTTCGGGTTTCTGGCAAAAATCTTCTATTCTCTTTACTTTTTATAGACGAGTGGCAGTAGTTGTAGAGAATATGTGTAGTACTTACTCTACTTTATTATTCATCTATTTCTTCCACTTATCGAAAGTGACTAAAAGTTCTTTAATTTCCTGATCTCTCTTGCGTTTCAACTTCAAAGAATCACATCTGAATGGAATAATGACTAGCCTTTTGGAAAACTGACTTCTTGGCTAATTAAGATGATTACACCTTTTAAACATTACTCTTTCATATTATTAGATAAGATTTTTCTTTTTTTGTCTTCCCAGAAGTTAGGCTTGGATAGCATTGAAAATTTCCCATTGTCTCAATTACTGTTAAAACAAAGCCAGGATAATTAAGAGGCACAGGATAAACACCGGTAAGAAGCAATAGCAAAGAGAATACAGACACCTTATCAACTCTAAGATCAGTTTATAGCTATTTATGTATGGACGTGAGAGTTGGACTATAAAGAAAGCTGAGTGCCGAAGAAGTGATGCTTTTGAACTGTGGTGTTGAAGACTCT
Source organism: Neotragus pygmaeus (assembly GCA_006410875.1). Taxonomy (NCBI): domain Eukaryota; kingdom Metazoa; phylum Chordata; class Mammalia; order Artiodactyla; family Bovidae; genus Neotragus; species Neotragus pygmaeus. Next base: position 107,552 of record SJYV01045055.1, on the reverse strand, counting down.
TGAGAGTCCCTTGGACTGCAAGGAGATCCAATCAGTCCATCCTAAAGGAGATAAGTCCTGAGTGTTCATTGGAAAGAACTGATGTTGAAGCTTAAACTCCAATCCTTTGGCCACCTAATGCAAAGAGCTTACTCACTGGAAAAGACCCTGATGCTGGGAAAGCTTGAAGGCAGGGGGAGAAGGGGACGACAGAGATTTAGATGGTTGGATGGCATCACCAACTCAATGGAGACGAGTTTGGGTAAACTACAGGAGTTGGTGATGGACAGGGAGGCCTGGTGTGCTACAGTCCATGGGGTCAAAAGAGTCAGACACGACTGATTTTTATATACTTATGTAACATACTTATCTAACATGTTTTTATATACTTTCATATGTTGTGGTTAAAAATCTTTTAAAAATATTAGTGTATTACTGGGGTTCTGAAAATGTTAAGGAGTAGACCTTAAATTTTAAGACCATAATATATTTTTCATACACGTTGTACTGATCAAATTCTATTACTCCAAATACTGCATAATTTGATGAAGAAGATCTCCACCGAATATGTGATGGCCCATTTATGTCAAGCCATCTTTAACGAAACAGAAGAATTAGGATAATCTCTGTATATTACTGACTACTAGTAAAGTATTAAAAATATAGGTCATTTCCATTGTAATTCACAAATGGCCAAGTGAAGCCACATTTGATAACAAGATTCCTGAAGCTTGAAAAAATTCTTGAACTTAAGCCAGGTATCCAAACACAATTCAGAAAAAGGTTAACCAGATGAAGGTGTTCAAGTTAGATACAACAACAAATGAAAAATGTATTCTGAAATTCTGGATTATATGGCTTTCTCTACAACTGAAACAGATGCTCTAAGTGCATGCAAGTAAAAACAAAGCTACATTTGATGAAAAAGATGATTAGGTTGGTCCAAAAGTCTAGAAAGAAAATGAGTATGAAAAAAAGTTGGCAGTCCATGGTTGAAAATATTAAGTCCCTAGTATAGTCAAGATAACATAGAAGTGTCTTCAATACAAAGTCACTGGGTCTACTAGTACTAATCTCCACTTGGAGTCTAATTTCATTATTTTTTAACCAACTCCTAACCTTCTCTCAACCAAGTTGCTCCTCTCATGAACCTCACCTCAATATATGTCTACTCCATCTACCTACTTGCTCAGGACAGAAATTCTGGTATCCTTTAAGTCTCCTGTTGACCTTACTCTCAATTTATTGAGAAATCAACCACTCCACCAATTCCACTATGGTCCAAGGTACCACCTCTCTGTCCTGGATTATGGGAAGGGTGCTGGAATTGACATCACCACTTCTGCCCAACACCTCACCCCACCCCAGATAAAATCTATTCTTCATCCAGCCACCACAGTGACCCTTTTAAAAGGCAAGTCTGATTATATGCCTTCTCTATTCAAAAGGATGAGCCCCCTTCTCCCTCAGAGTGGAAGCCCAAGTCCTTCAAAGGCCTACAAGCCCTTGCACAATCTGATTCCCCATTCCCACTTACCTCTCTCCTGCATTTCCACTGCTTTTACTTTGCTCACTCCACCACAGCCAAATCAGCCTCTGCTGTCCTCAAATGCGCCCAGTACACTCCTCTAAGCATTCTCCAAGTGCCTTTCTTTCTGCGTGAACACGCTTCCCTCAGAGAGGTGCAGGGATTGCCCTTTCACTTCCCCGTAGTCTTGGGCTCAAATGTCATCTTCTCTAGGAAGTTTTCCTTGGCTATCTCTAGTTATAGCTGCATGTCTCTTAGAGAACAGATCTGTGGTTGTCAAAGGGGAGGGGACAGAGTGGGAGGTTGGTGTTAGCAGATGTAAGCTAGTATACGGATCAGATAAACAACAAGGTACTAATGTACAGCAGAGAGAGCTATATTCAGTATCCTATGGAAAAGGTATTTTAAAAAAAGAATGTGTGTGTGTGTGTGTGTGTGTGTGTAAAACTGAATCACTTTGCTGTACAGCAGAAATTAGCACAACATTGTAAATCAACTATACTTTGATAAAACAAAATAAAACTACAAGTCTCTCCCTCTTCCATGCTTTTTCTCTATAGTACTTAACACCATCTGACAAAGAACATATTTTATTATCTGCGACCCCCTACTAATGCAAACTTCCTGCTGGAAAGGATATTTATCTATTTGGAAAACTGGTACACAGGAAGTACTCAAAAATATTTACTATATTCACATATAATTTTATAGCCTACAAATTCACTTTAATGTAAATTAAATTATATAGTAACTCATTTTCTCCCTATGCTCCCCTACTTCTCCAAATTTTCCAACCTTTGTAGTAACAACGTGGAGGACAACAAAGAGCTGTCAGAAGAAAAAAAAATGTTGCTGGCTACTTGCAAAGCTCTTTAAAACAGATCCCCCATATTAATTAACTACATTTATAAGATCAAAGCACAAAGTCAACATCTTTATTAGCATAAGGTTCCTGGGTGTGGAAGTTTAAAGTAACAGAGCAGAATAGCCAAGGATCATCAGGAAGAAAAGACCAATTCAGTTTGTGCCATCAATCTGCTAAACAAACCTCAAGGAAAGTGCAAGCTGAATTCAATATTCAAGGAAACATTCTGGTCTGAATTCAACACCAAAGTATTCAACACGAGATTCAACTCTCTTAAAATGTTATATCTGGTTAAAACAACCTCATCAACTACCAAGTGCTATCACTGGGTGTGTATGGTTGTTTTGTTTTGTTTAACCCAGTAAGACCCAGAGCTAAGAAGCGTTTTTTAAAGCCTCTATGCTTACCCCCTCCGCCACCAAGCACACAACTGGCCTCCACACTGTGGTGCTGGGGTCTCCCTGGGTTATTTCCCATACAGAAAATTATACAGTTATAATCCCACCAGAGGCCAATCCGCACCTCAGACAAGGCGCCAATGATGCCCGGGACAGACGGCAGATGTCTCAGAGGATCCTCTGAAGAGTCTCTCGCCCGGGCAAAGGGCTTTACAGGCAGGAAAAAAAGCAGCGGGCTGAGGCGCAGAGGAGATGACAGGTGGGCGAAGACCCGTGGGACAAGATCTTACAGCGCGACCCGCAGGGTGGTGGCGCCGAAACTGTCAACTCCAGCCGTCAACCTGCCGGTGTGGGCCCGGCCCGGGTGCAAGTTTTGCCGGGGTACAGGATAACAAATGCAATCGAGATCGCAGCAAGTCGCCGCCAGCCTGTCTGACCTCCGCCCTCCAAGCGCCGGGAAATAAAGTGAGTGGCCGCTGGCCGCCGCAAAGGTCCGGAGAAGCCGGGCAGAGCTCGCGCCCGCGGCTCAGGTGCTGTCACAGGCTGCCCGGGCGCGGCGGGGAGACGTCCCGGAGCCCCAGAGCCGGAAAGAAGCCTCGGGCCGGCGCGTCGAGGCCGAGTCCCCCGCGCCCTCAGCCCTGCCACCACGACCCCCAGCCGGGGCTGACTGCCACCCCCGACCGCCTTCCCTTCAGGCCACCGATAGGGTCCAGGACCCCTAACAGCGGCCGGCATGCCCGGGCCCGGCGGCCGCCTTTACCTGCTCTCTGGCTGCCACTGACGCGCGTTCCANCAATTTGCCATGAAGTGATGGGACCAGATGCCATGATCTTCGTTTTCTGAATGTTGAGCTTTAAGCCAACTTTTTCACTCTCTTTCACTTTCATCAAGAGGCTTTTTAGTTCCCCTTCACTTTCTGCCATAAGGGTGGTGTCATCTGCATATCTGAGGTTATTGATATTATGTATATTAATACTGAGCATGGAAGAATTGATGCTTTTGAATTGTGGTGCTAGAGAAGACTCTTGAGAGTCCCTCCAATCAATCAATCCTAAAGGAAATCAACCCTGATATTCATCGGAAGGACTGATGTGAAGCTGAAGCTTCAATACTCTGGCCATGTGATGTGGAGAGAAAACTCATTGGAAAATACCCCGATGGTGGGAAAGATTGAAAAGCAAGAAGAGAAAGCGGGTGGCAGAGGATGAGATGGTTGGATGGGATCCCCGACTCAATGAACAGGAGTTTGAGCAAACTCCAAGAGACAGTGAAGAACAGGGAAACCTGGTGTTCTGCAGTGCATAGGGTCATAAATAGTGAGACACAGAACAACTGAGTCCATGGCAAAATACATTCTGAACTTCAACTGCCCCAATTTCAATCCAACCCAAGTCATAAATTTCAGACCTCCTTCCTATTTCCCAGTATTATTTTTCCTCTCCACCCACATACTCTGCTCCCCAGGGTAGTCACTCTCATCAGCAGGAAATGTCAAATCTGAAGGCTTATTTGGGAAGCAGTGTGGGTGGAGGGAAACATGTAGCCTTGGGCATCAGACATCTCCCTCCCGCACCTGTTTACAGCACGACCTTGAACAAAGACTGTGGCTTGACTGAGGCTCCGTTTCTACCTCAGCAAGTAAGATCATAATAATACATACCTCTTAGAATTCTTTTGAACATTAAGTGAGTTAGCATTTGTATTGTCCTGGAGTGTGTGTGTGTGTGTGTGTGTGTGTGTCACTCAGTGTCCAACTCTGTGACCCCATGGACTGTAGCCCCCCAGGCTCCTCTGTCCATGGAATTCTACAGGCAAGAATACTGGAGTGGGTTGACAGTCCCTTCTCCAGGGGATCCTCTCAACCCAGGAATTGAATCTGTGTCTCCCACATGGCCGGCAGATTCTTTACCATCTGAGTTTCCAAATACTTCCCAACCTTTTTAGTAGTGAATTGGGCAATATCTATCAATAAATTATTTGGCCATTTCAGTTGTGGTTTAGAGTGGTGAGAACAGTCAGGAAATCAAGGGCTGTGGCTGCCCCACAGGAATTAGCTTTTGGTATTGATCTAAGTAGACTAATTAGAAAGTAGACTAAAACCTTTTTGCTCAGAAGGCTCAAGAATATGAAGGTGAGTTACACAATCCTTGCTACCTGGTGGCTCAGATGGTAAAGAATCTGCCTGCCAATGCAGGAGACACAAGTTCGATCCCTGAGCTGGGAAGATCCCCTAGATAAGGGAATGGCAACCCACTCCAATATTATTGCCTAAAGAATTCCATGGACAGAGGAGCCTGGTGGGCTACAGTCAATGGGGTCACAAAGAATTGGACACGACTGAGCAACTAACACTTTGACTTACACAGTCCTACTTATGTAGGTCACATTTGCTTTTCCTCTCGATACAAGATTTTTATTTATTTGTTTGGCTATATGGGTCTTAGTTGTGGTACGTGGGATTTTTTTAGTTGCAGCTAGATTTTAGTTGCAGTTGGGTCTAGTTCCTTGGCCAGGGATTGAACCTGGGCACCCTGCATTGGGAGTGTAGAGTCTTAGCCCCTGGACCACCAGGGAAGTCCCTGACAAGCTTTTGTCAGCAACTAAAAATCCCTTGAATAGTAAAGAAGTAGAATCATATCACAACACAGAAATTTTTGTGAATTCAAAAGAATTCAGGAATAAGAGAATATTGGGAAAATAGTAAATCAAGAACATGAAGAAAGCCACAGCTAGGAAAAAAGTCTAGCCAGTGTCGTCTCTTGTCCAGAGGACTGACATGAGGCCCTAACTCATGTCCCCATCTCTAGTCATTACCATCAGTGATCCAGAGCAATTCTTTCAAGCATTAAGCAGATCTCCTTAAAAAACTCCAGTATAAAATTCAAAATCTAATCACAGTCTAGAATGAATTTCACAAGATGTCCCTCCTCCTATCCCTCTCTGACCTCATCTCCTACCACTTTCCCCTTCAATACCTCCTATTCTGTTTCTTTCAGACTAAGTTTATTTTCAATGCAAAGCCTAGTCACAAAGCCTACACATTTGCTTATACTTGATGCTCTAGAAGCTCCTCTCTCAGATCTTCACATGGCTCAGACCTCATCAGCCATGTCTCAGCGGTAGAGAAGGTGAGCAGTAGAACTTGGAGAATATGGTCTAGAAGAAGAATGGATGTGACTTGCTGACGGACTGGATACAAAGCAGCAGGAAAGGGGAGAAATTGTTGCTGGCCAAAATCTTGGCTTTTTCAGTCAACTGAAGTCAAATAAAAAATATAGAGACAGAGTTTGGAAGTAATAGAAAAGTGACTTTAATTCTCAGCTGGGGGAAAGGGGAAGAGAGTAGGCTCATGCCTCAGGAACTGTGTCCCCTGTCCATGAGGAGTCTAGGGCTTGATGGGAGCTTACAGTCAGCAGTCAGTGATGAGGAACAAATGTGTTAGGATCTTGTCTTTTTCCTCTTGCATTGCTTCAAAAACAGTCATAAGCTAGCGTCAGTAACCCAGTAACTGAGTCTGGCCATCCTGAGGCCTTCTTTCTGATATGTAAAAAAGAACTATAAGGAGAAGAAGATGTTTTAAGGGTAACATACTTACCTGTGTGTTACAAGATGTATTTAGTATAGAGTAGAAGGATAATAGGTGTAAATGTAGCTCCTGCAGACTTAGGGGACAGAAAAGCAAACTTAGTTACAGACATGCAGAATTAGAGGCAGTTAGCAACAGTTAGAACTGGACACGGAAAAACAGACTGGTTCCAAATAGGAAAAGGAGGACGTCAAGGCTGTATATTGTCACCCTGCTTATTTAACTTCTATGCAGAGTACATCATGAGAAACGCTGGACCGGAAGAAACACAAGCTGGAATCAAGATTGCTGGGAGAAATATCAATAACCTCAGATATGCAGATGACACCACCCTTATGGCAGAAAGGGAAGAGGAGCTAAAAAGCCTCTTGATGAAAGTGAAAGAGGAGAGTGAAAAAGTTGGCTTGAAGCTCAACATTCAGAAAACAAAGATCATGGCATCCGGTCCCATCACTTCATGGGAAATAGATGGGGAAACAGTAGAAACAGTG